>CALNXK010000042.1:3340000-3385027 GCA_942486035.1 Porites lobata
ACCATTATGGGACACAGTAAGCATGAATTTAGCACAATAAACATGTTCTACACCCCCCACCCCCCCAAAAAAAATTTGTCGTATTAGTAAAATCCAACTAGTGGTCTATTATCAATGCTGCGTTCTGATTGGTTGAGCTACTACTAGGCTATATGTTATCGCCCACTAGTAGCGAAAAGCCCAGGCTTTTTGGCGGCAAAAAAGGATTAAAGTCTCCAGCTAAATTTTATTTATTCTCGATTTTTTTGACCAACTAGTTGGATTTTACTAAAACAATTATTCCTCTCGCCCTCATGGGCTCTGAGTCAATAGCCCATTCGGCCTTCGGGCTCATGGGCTATTAACTCAGAGCCCATTTGGGCTTGAGCAATAATTGTTACTCCCCTACCTCCCCATAACGGCTGTCTTTCCACAACGGCCACTTTCTTCTGTCCATAAGTTGGCCGTTGTGGAAAGGTTCGACTGTATAAACAACGAGTTATACTCACTGAATAGCACTGACGTAAATAGGCACACGAGATCTAGCGAATCAGAGGAGAGAACGATGCTTTTCACACGTGAAAAAACGATACGTCCAATCATAATCGTGAACGATGTATTTTTACGTGTAAGAAAATTGATACGTTCAATCAAAAGCCACAGAGGTGTGTGAGTTTCACGCTATTATTCCCGCATTTTTTTTGCGCTTATCCGCCCTGGCTTGCAGCTTGCAGCGCCCTCGGTTTGCGAGTTGCTTCGCGGACAATTAGAAGAAAAGACGGGATAAACTAGAGTTTTTCTCGAAGAAGAGTGAAAAACATCGCGGAAATTGGACTGGAACAGTTTTGCATATTTCACTATTCATGAAGAAATTTTAAGAGAGCCAGCAAAACAACAGCGAAAGGGAAAAAAAATAAAACGAGACGTAAGCTCGTATATGTACTTGTACTTTTTATCGTAGCTAAGCTTAAGCTATATGCTTCCGTTTATGTTAAAACCGGTCATTTTACTCAAAATCTTTCATTTTTGTTTGTACATTCCGAAAAAAAGTAAATATCTCTTGTAATTCCTGGATTACTTCATATCCTTACCCTCATTATAATTTTACCGAGCGTTTTTTAATACTAATATACTTCGTTTTCTTTGTCATTTCGCGGTGTGTAGCGGCATACCTGTTGGAATTTTAAGATTTTGGAAAGATTTGAAAAAAAAGGCCGGCAAAATGATGAATGTCTCAATATGTATACAATAAACACAATACCACATAGAAAGTGCTTCTCACACGCATTCGTTGTTTTTGTATCAGAAATCAGAAATTCAGCCTCAAAGTGCCAATTCAGCCCTGCAGGCCGAAGTCTGATTTAAAGTTGTAAACACCGCTTTGCGATATTATCATCTGGCAGGTTTTGTTTTTAAAATATTAATATCTAAGGTTAAGTTCAAAAATAATCTTTTGAGTTCATTTCTGACAGCAACGTTTGGGCATTGTTTGTTTACTCCTAATGACTGTTTACAAAGGAAAATATGCGTTTTTTCAATAATATCTTTTTCCCAGTGGGTAAAGTCATCTTTGTCATAGATTCCCCATACCTTTGAACCATGGAGAAGAATGGGTAGAAAAAGTGAATTGAAAAGTTAATTTGTGATATAATTGCAAATATCTTATCATCCACTCCCCACAGGGCTTTTCAGGGATAATTTACAACACTGGTTGGGGGACTTTGCCAGACTGCTTAGGGCGCAGTTTACAAGTACTGAAGGAATGAGTGATGATGCCCCCATACATGAGTGTGAAAGTGAGATAGTCCACTACACCGGGCACTACGTGCCCTGCTCTTTACGAAGAGTGTGTGGGTTCTTTAACGTCCCACAGATTTTATTACATGTGCAAGGGCTTGTGAGACGGGGCCTACGGTTTACCGTCCTTATCCGAGAAGACTAGAAAGTCTAATCATTTGCAGATGTTATTACAAAGGCAGCACTTTCTCCTCAGTTATTTTAAGACCCTAAGTGTTGGTCCGGCCGGGGTTTGAACCTACGGCCTCCCGCTCAGCAGACCGACGCTCTCCCAACTGAGCTAACCGGGCGGCTGGTGGTATTTTTGAGAAGTCTAGATAAGGACAAGCAGCAAAGAAGGATCGCCTTACCTTATCTTTTAAATTTGATTTACCCTGATTTACAAACTTCGAAAATTTCGATTGGATGAAAAACTGATTTCAAGGTAAGTGTAATAGATATAGTAGACAGCTTAGATGGGATCTGTTTGGTAGAACTATGGGATCTGTGTCTCCTTGGTCAAGTAGAAAGGGGATTTCATTAAGGTATAAAATAAATAGCATGGAAGAAAGGATACAGCCTTGCCTGACACCTTTGCAATGATCAAAGAATTTTGTTCTTTGATCAGAAACTTTTATTGAGCATTTACAAGTGGATACATTTTTTCCGCTTTCAGTGCTTCGAGATTATCTCACTTCATGTGAATCTCCACAGCCCCGGCATGATACTCAGACCTAAACCACGAGAGTTGGCAAGTAAAGACGTGTATTTTTTTGCTTCTGCCTGGGCCTATAAATAAAGCTTGTGATTGTCTTTAGCGTTGAAGAAACAAGCGTGCAATTAATTTAAAACACACGCACACAATAACAACAACAACAACAACAACAACGGCCAATTACAAAACGAAGTGGCTTTCTTTCATAACTTAATTTATAAGACGGCAATTTTTGGCGAAAACTAATTACATGTAAGCAAGGTGTTACCGGACGTCCCATCCCCCAAACGGGAGCTTCAGCAACGACGACGGCGACGCCAACGAGAACAGCAAAACAGCAATAAGTTTAGACTGGCAAAACAACAACTCTGCACGTGCATCACATCACGCCTTTTTGTACATTTCTTTGCCGTGACTGCCGAATTTCACCTACTATGGACGACGTGAACCTAAGACAACGACTTTGTTTTTCTCGTTTTCCTGAACTTCGTTACAATCATTTAGAATTCAACCCCAGAATAATTGCCAGAATTTGACGAATTGAACGAGACGCTCTTAAAGGGAACCTCCACTTCAACAAAAAGATAACTTTAAATCACAGGAAATAACTGTTACAGTCAAGTCAATCTAAAATATTTTTAAAGAAAGCGTTTGTATCCGAAAGAAATAACTTTCAGATTCGCCTATTTTTGTTTTCAAATTTTGCGGGCGTCGCCATCTTGAATAATTGTGACGTGTAATGGTTGCCCTATTGTTATTAAACAAAAGCTCTTTGTGTCAGAACAATAGAGCAACCGTAACACGTCACAATTATTCAAGATGGCGGCGCCCGCGAGATTTGAAAGTGAAAATAAGCGATTTTAAAATTCACTTTTCCTGATATAAACACTTTTTTTAAGACAAATTTCGAACAAATTTGTTTATCAACATAATTTTATTCGATTTAGACTTATTCTGTAGTAAGAGTGGAGGTTCCCTTTAAGGAATGGTAAACGGTAACGGTAAAAAACCGCTTTTGAGGCAAAAGGAAGACAACATATCACAGGTAAGGTAATTCAACGTTGAACATTGATTTATACTTAGCTACATATCGCTATAGGAGAAGCAAACGGTAAATCCCCTGAATCCAGTACATTTACTATAAAATAACAATCGGCTACACAAGCAGATTGTGTGGGACCCCGTGGTGTTAACACGAGGACCGTCACGAGCGTGATGAAATATAGTGGTCGCATGACTTAGTTGAGCTATAAAAATTAACGCCAGGAATTAGTATAGTATAGCAGTTACTTTCTTCATACTGGCAACTTGTTTTGGGAAGAAATCAAAACACTTATCAAGAATGTCCCAACCAGCCAAGGTAAAAAGAGCTGTATGAAATTTAGCAACATACGGTAATATTGTAAAATGAATCCCATGTTATGATTACCTCCTTTGAGAGAAAAATCAAGAATGCAAAAATTTACTCACCACTGCTTTAAAAATGGAGCCTTTCTTCACGTCGTAAAAATGAATTATCCCGTATACTGAAAAACCGTTAGGATGATAAAAGTTAGGTAGCAAACAGCTGATTATTAACAAAATATCGCGATTATTTTTTTTAAAAAAAGGTCGCCTGAAAATTTCGGTATGAAGACTAAACGTCCCTCGAATTTTTTCATGAAAGTACGGCTGCTCCATGACCTCGAACTTTCGACCCGACCAATCAGAGTAGCCAACAGTTTCAGTTCGGATTACACGAAAAAGCCACCTAAGACTTTCTTGACGACCAAATTTCCCCCTAAGACATACGGACAGATAAATAGGTTTTAGAGCAGCTCCACATTATAAACCAACAAACTTCTAATGCATATAAAAATAAGTGAGACACTTATGACGTACATGGAACGTCCGGTCGTTGGGTGCCCGTGAGATATTTTCTTTAAATGCAACGGGGGCACCCAACGACCAAATGTTTCCAAATATGCAACATTACAAGGAACCTTAAAACGCAGTTTTTCTGCCGAAAAAGTCCCTCTTTGTGAACCAACTCTACGAATTTCAAATCCCTCGAAAAAAGGTACAGAATCAAGGTTAGTCTCTGAATTAGTTCTGATCTCAATTTTTGCAGATGATCAAGGAGCTTTCGGCCGAAAACACAAGTCAGAAACATGATGAATATCTACCAAAAGGTAACAGATACCAACAGAGAATAACAAGTTCTTTGCCACAAAAATTATGACACCATATTCCCCAAATTGTCGAGCAATGTTTCCCTATATTGAATAGATGCAATATGTGAAAAATTCATATATTTGATCTCGCAAATTAAGTTTTGGTAAGTGAAAGATTATCGCATTTAATATATGTAAGCAACGTAGAAGTCACGTGATGAATAGAGAAAAAGGTGTTAATAAAACGTGGGGTCGGGGTCTTTTTTTTGTTTTAAAGAATGCTATTTTAAGGTTAGGGTTAAGGTTAGGCTTAGGATCAATGCTAACAGGTTATTGCGCTTCCCTCTTTAAATAAAGTTATTGTATTGTATTGTATTGTAACCCTAAACATAAAACAACATTCTTTAAAAGAAAGATAGACCCCGACCCCAGCCCCACGTTTTACTGACTGAAAGAAATTGGTGATGCTTAACTTTATTATTTTGTGATTAAATATTAGTTCGAAATTGACATTTGTAGCGCAAAGAAGTTAGATTTCGTGAAATCAGATTTCACAATAATGTAGACAAAGTCCGAGTATATTTATCGAAGATTTAGGATATGAAATGATGTAACTGCATGCATTTTCTTAGGCTAAATAAGGTGAAAGAACGTGCGACTTTGTAATAGACACTACATTACAATGGGAACTTTTACTGTACATGTGATTAATGTAAAAACACTGCCTTACGCAAGGATAGTAGAAAAAGCCACTGTATACTTAGAATGTTTTAGCTGATTAATGATCGTTTAGTTACCTTGATCGTTGTGTTACGAACGTTGAATATGTGGGAATTGTACATCGCAATAGATTGTTGGATTGGATGAAATCGTGTTGTTACATCGAAAGATACAGTCCTCTTGATTTGTTTGAACCAGCGGAGCGGGGTTAAAAGAATTCCGCAACACTGACACCCGACAAAAAAAAGACGTAGGATTCGAACCCTTGACCTCTGCTATATTGGCGCAGTTTTCTTACCTTTCTTTTTGTAGCCTGCGTTTTATTTTGGTGCGTTTTCTCTTTTGTGGTTCGTTAAGTAAGCAAAAGATACATCCGCGCGAAAGCTGAACCGAGGTCTAAAATGAAAACGATGGGGGAGGGGGCAGGGTTGTTTTCTTTCTCCTCCTCGCCCCCTCCCCCATCGTTTCTCCATTGACCTCGCCCGCGGGTGTCTTCTCGAACACACAGAAAAACATCCCAAAAAACCGCCAGCTATGTAGGGTAGAGCCAGGGCGTCATGCTCTGAGCTATCGATCCAACAGGGAGCAAGGGGGTCACTTTAAGTTCATAATATATCAGTAGAACATAAAGACGTGAAAGTGAATGATTCCATATAACCTGTGATTTAACCTTTCCAGAGGCTACAGTAAATATAAAATTGTAGTAATTCAAATCATCGAGCTCCCCAGGACAAACTAAGGAAACTGTCGCAGAGTTTTACTTAGAGTCTTTCAGTCAGGTTAAATTCTATGGTATTCTTTTCTGCAGTACCTGTTTTTTTATTATCAATCTCAGTAAGATAATCCGAAATATGGGATGAACAAAACATGATGTAGGGTTTTTACTGGGTTGTGGGAATTTACCTTCAACTCCAGTCGGGGTATTTGTGGAAATAAAAAAGGATTTAATAGAACTTATGGAGTGTGGATTAGTTGACACTCCTCTGTAACAGACCCAGTGGAATCTATATCTTCACCCGGTTCTCGGAGAAAATGTCACCGGGTTGGCTTATTTCCCACTGAGTTTTTCTTCTCAGTTGTAAACTAAAAGGGGTGGCAGGTTTAACATCTTTACTAGTATGAAACCTTTGAAAACCTTTACATATTACTCTGGCGAGAAGAACTAAAAGATATACACTTTTTCATGCGAGATCGATTACCTTTACCCTCCGACTTTTTTGTCCATGCTAATAAATGTTTTATACTTTTGCTTCTTCTAAACAATATGAACAAGGAAATACACTGGTTTTGTAGAAGTCGCAATTGAAAGTGACTGGGGAAGCAAAAATTAGCCGGGTAGAAACAAACTACTTGCCAGGTACTGGGAAGGCTATATTAGGGCCATTTATACGAGGAAAAATAAGACGCGTCTTAAATAAGACGCGAACTGTACCATTTATAGGAGCATGTCTTATCTAATAAGACGCGTCTTAGCTAAGCCGCGTCTTATTTTAGACGAAATGTGCCGTTTATACGGAAAGTTCGCGTCTTATGTAAGACGCGTCTTATTTTTCCTCGTATAAATGGCCCTATTGTCACTGGGTAGACTGAATCAAGCCACTGGGTAGAGTTACACTGGGTTTGTTACAGAGGGGTGTTAGTGGGGATGGACAGACACCTAGAGCAATCTCCTGGACATATCCGGTCTTAGTGACTGATTAGTGACAAACTGTTCATTAACGGTATCTTTATTCTTGTCAGAACCCGTATCGTGCATATGGCCTGCCGGAAATCAGTCCACTTCATATCCAGTTGCTTTTGCGATGGTCGAAAGGGCAAGCAAGTCAGGATGCTGGCTGAAATCAGGAACAAAAACGACATTCCACCATGGTGACGCTTGACTACATACAGTAATTAAGAACCAGGAATAGCGTAGAAAAGTTTTAAGTACACTTTCTCTGATTTGAAAATGTCAAGTGTAAACAGCCAAGGTTTGAAATAAAGAAAACGTAATTCGTTCAAGCCATTCCAGTTGATCTTAGCTTGTTAGTTGATATAGCGATTACCTCAGGTACGACCCAAAGATCTTTGCCAAGCGGCAATTAAACCTTAATATATAGATTTAGCGAGGGCTAAAAGCGAAGCTCTGGTTAATAATACTTGTAAACAAAAAAAATTAAATCATGTAATGCTAAACGGGGAGGGCAATGAAAATGGCATCAAGATCAATAGATCCAATTAGCAAAAAAACAAATTGCACGTGCAGCAAACTTTTTTTCTTCTTTTGCGTTGTTTTGCACAACTACAACGCTGTTTTGTAGGACTAAAACGCCAAACTTCCCAGTTATACGTTATTTTTATGGAGGAATTGTCGTATGTGCTTATCCAATGTTTTGTCTCCTGTGTTCTTCGCTTTTATTTTTCACTGCCGTTCATTTTCACCTTGCTGGCCGCTAGCATTTCTCATTAGGGCCATTTATAAGAAAAAAAATAAGACGCGTCTTAAATTAGACGCGAACTTTCTGTATAAACGGCACATTTCGTCTAAAATAAGACGCGGCTTAGCTAAGACGCTTCTTAGCGGAGCTCCCGCGCGCCCAAAGCGCGCCCGCAGCGGAGCACCATGGGTAAGCAAATTTGGTAAACTATCCATCCCAGAAAATTTGGTTATGACGTAGCGTACGTCCGTCCGTACGGAATTTCCGGGTAGTGGAAAGTAGTCCGCATGGATTCTTGGGGTAGGGGAAAGTAGAGATTTTTTGACGGGAAATCGCATGGCGCAACGTCGCGCTTATATCGCGCAACCAGGTTTTGAAAAAAAGAAAGCAAGTAGAAAGAGTCAGAGAGAGAAGAAGGAAAGAAAATTATAGTGAAAAACGCCGGCAAGCAGAACGAGACAGAGCTAGAATAAACAGACAAAGGCAACGCGAAAGAGAAATACAAAGGCAAAGAGAACGGCAGCAAAATAATGACATGATGACAGAAAGTGTTGTGTTAATGTCACTATGGCCCCGCGCTATTAACATTTTGATTTCAAACTGATCTCGGACTCGAAAATTCAGCCAGTCATTTAAAAATACAAGCAGGGAAGTTGATCACGCTCTACGACCGTCCAATTTTTATGCTCTGATTGGTCAAAATTTGACAGGTGAGTTCATGCAGAAACTGATTTATACAGCATCTTGAACCTTGTTTACTTTCAGTTTGACAGCTGAAGCTGACAGAGTATTTTGTCAACTTGTGATGTTTTTTACTGTCTTTTTCCACTGGATGCTTAAAATGAAATACAGCTGCTATCAACAGTCTTCTTTGATTCATGGCTGGTTTGTTTATTGAATTTTTGGTCGGGAAATGCGCCGGTTGCTAAAGTTGGAAATCCGATTTCGGATGCATCGCTTTCGTTTTTACCTTGCTGGATGCGGGTTGAAAAGTCCCTCAAGCGATTCTGGCCTTACTTTATAGCTTTCAAGAGCTGCATCTCGAATGATAAGCCTAAGTAATTATTGTATACAGTGTATGTTTGTTTTTTTATATCTAATTTCATGAAGTCGAGCGCAGTTTATGAGGCTAATTTATGCACGTTTGTATTAAGATCTGAGAAAATGATCTGATCTAGTATATATAAGTTTACAGAACTTTAAAAAGCCTTTAGTCGATATTTTCTCTCCGCATATAGAACGAAAAAACGTTCCGAAGAGTATTTAGTTATAATTTTGGCTGTAGAAAGAAAGCTTTGAGCGATTTTCTTGCCTCGAGTTCATCTTTGAAAACAGTAAACACCAGGAAGCCGACTAAAAGCTTTAAGCTTAAGCTTAAAGACTCAGGATTTTTAAAGACGCTTTAATACTTGTCTTCGCGAATGAAAATTGTTGTCTCTGTAAATTTTTCACCGAATTACACTTCTTTTATTGATTGTTAGTAGTCTCTTTCAATTTTAATCGCTTTGCTGTTTGTTTTCAGTCGTTCATAAACAACGCTTGCAGGAGTATACTCAAAATGCTGATCGTATCAAACGCTTTTTAAGATTACACATCGTTATAAAACCATTTAATAAAAAAAATAAACACAATAAATTCTTTATTATGTTGAAGCGTAACTCTTTTAATGTTCACCGAAAATTTGGCGCTTGTCAAAAGTGAGAACCGGCTGGCCGTATAGGTGATTTTGGAAATTTTTTGAACGGTTTTGCTAAAAGCCCACGCGTGCTTCGTACGGTTCTGAATATTGAATGAGTGCAATTTGTCTTGAAAAATTGTGAAATACTGCATTTTGTCTGAGGTCTATATGATAAAAACAACGCCTCATGTTACTGTTTCAGATGTGATGTATAAAAGTATGAACTGTTGGTTTACACGCTCCCAGAGTTGTTGGCAAGATTTTGTTAAGTAAACTTGTCGAACGCAAAAAATTCGGCCTGATTTGTTTTCCAAAAATTCGTTTTCCTGGCCTAATCTACTGTGATCAAGAGCCATTATGGCTCTAAAATGTGATCGAAGATAATTGCTATTTTTTGGGTGTATATATACGACTATCAATTCGATGTAAGATTTTTTTTTTACTCTAAAATCGCTTAGCCTTAGCTTTCCCTTAAAGTTAACTGATTTGTGGATTATAAGTTTATTGTTTGATTTAAATTATAAATTTATTAATGGGAGCTTCGCTTTTAGCCCTGGCTAAATCTATATATTATTAGATAAGACATGCTCGTATAAATGGTACAGTTCGCGTCTTATTTATAAGACGCGTCTTATGTAAGACGCGTCTTATTTTTCCTCGTATAAATGGCCCTATTGTCTCACAGCGGCTTTGAATGTTCATGTTTTTCTTCCTACAAAATTCGTCTCTTTTGTTTTCAATCACTCGCTCTAGCTCTTTCTTTCAAATAACGTCGAAAAAGACACGACTTTGTTGTTGTTTTTTCTTTCTAAAAGTCCGGGCGGCCATGCGATTTCTTTTCAAATAAACCTTGAGTTGCATTTTGGTTGCCATAGGTGGTTTTCATGCAATCTCGGGAGACACAAATAACAATGGTGAAATGAACAAATGCTGGTGGACAAACAAAACGATCGAGCTAATGAGCGATCTTTTGTTTACTGTCCACCAGCATGGCGTCGATGACGTAACGTGAAAACCACATTGAATTATTTTACATTGGTATGCCTGTGGTGCTGACGGACGGTCGGGCGGCGGGCGGTCGGTGTACGGTCACGTGATTACCAAATTTTCTCGGATGGGTAGTTTACCACATTTCTTTACCCATGGTGCTCCGCCAAGAAACGCTTTTGAATAATGCCTAAAAACATTTTATCGTTTAAATTTCCTTGACGTTTGATACTAGAATCAAGAGAGACAACAGAGGGCCTGTTGACTTGCTCGAAGGCGTCCATTTTTCTGCAAAGTTTAAATAAGTCTAACTTCCATCTCCTCCGACGTGGGCTATATTTACTCTAAAAAATGATCGTTAGATTTCCTAATTCGCCAATCTTTTACTGTATTTCTTTTCTATTGAACGGTCACCTTTTTGTATAACAGTGCGTTGTTTAATTTGACACGAGAGTAAATGATCCCGGCATATCCTTGTCCACTTTCTGCAAACACACACACACACACACACGTACACACACACACATACACCCACACAAACAAAACACCCAAACACAAAACACACACGCGCCCATGCACAATCAACGCTAAAACAAAGAAAATAAAGAAAGTTAAGGATGTCAATGTAAAAAAAAAGCAACGGGAAGCCAGATGAATTATGGTGTTAAAATACTTTACAATTTTTAGTAACTTTTAAGAACAATTAGCTTGAGGTTTTTCTTAAAGCGTTAGAGAGGAAGAAGATTTACATAAATAATGCAAGTTGAAGGGTGATAATGTCAAACAACTTGACAACATTTAGATCTTTAAATAAAGCACTTCAATGTTCATTATAAATAGTGAAAGTAGTTATTCTTAATAGAAATTATTCTTAATAAGGCAAAAAAAAACTTAAGGCAAAAATTTTAAAAAAATCAGTTTGATATTGAGGTCAGTTATAAAAAACACCAAACCTCGTTACCACCAAGGTCCGGAAGGCATTGGATCCAGTTTGGTTGTGGTTTGCGGCTTTTGATGAAACCCACTGCTCAGAACATTCTTGATAATCAAAATCAGTGTTCGTAATAAGCTGTAATGGGACCTAAAAGTTATCATGATGCTATAAGTGGCTGAGTTTTCATTGTACAACTTATTTTTGCATGAGCCCTAAAGAAAGTATCGAGTGACTCATCCAGGCTCATGAGCGAATGATTTCGTCACCTGCGGCTCAAACTGGCTTTCTGCAAATACTGTTGTGAAGATAGATAAAGATGTGTTGCCTCCAATATTGAACTTATGAACGGTTTGGCCCCACGATATATAATCAATACCACGTTTTCCTGTTTTCTACGACATACAGAAGATATATTACAATTTTGGGTTTACAAAACGAAAGCAAACAATAACCAGTTGAAGACCGGGTGTTAGGGCTAAGCGAAGTAACACGGGGACGTTCAATACAAGAAAGGGTACAACAATGATTGTTGCAATTGTTCTATCTTTTAAACTGTTTTATTTAAGTGCGTAATTTCTACAAAAATTTCAATAAGCAGTTGAAGACCGGGGAAGTTCAATACAATTTCAAGACTGTTTTGAATTAAATCGCCTGCTTAAACAAGAGTCAGTTTGCATAGAACAGGGGCACCCAGAGACTGGTTCTCCTAAATACCTTAAAACTGCTAATTTAAGCCTAACCATAAATTCTGAAATAGCCAGCTTTATTAACGTTTTTTCTGTACGGTTATCCCGGTCAAATTTAGCTTTTGAAATTTATTAGGGTTTCCCATTATTACGTTTTGGTTCCTGATCACTTAGCTATTGTTATACAACGTAGTAACGTTTTTTGAAAACGAGGGATTTTCTGATACCTCTTTCCGTGACTATTCTCGAAACCAAAATTTAGGTGTTCTTTCTAGCAAACATGCTGGCCACATCTGGAAAGTGATATGTCAATTTCCGAAAATCGTATATAGGGAAGTTGAAAAAAAATAGTTCAAAACGTATATAGATGAATGGAACAATCATCTAGAAATTTTCCGCCTTTCTTAAGCTATAGAAATTGCAAGGCAATATTTTTTCTTTTCCAAAAGATGTTTTACAGAATACATTCTTTGGGTTCCTATGAAAGAATCCTGCTGAAAGCCTTTCAATTCGTGTCAATCGTTTATTTCACAGAAACTGAAATATTGAGTAGAAAACACCGAGCAGGCACAACGTTCGTCATCCGCCTCAAGATGACTGCGGCCTACCAACAGTTAGAATTAGATCTGAATTTCTCTATCAACATCCCGTAAAAACCATACTTCTCTTACGGAACTGCTCACGCCCTCCGCGTTTCAAAAATAGTATGAAAGCATGGTCCAATTAAGATGTGGAAAAGCAAAAAAGGGGGGGGGGAGGAGAAAGTGAAAAATTGTTTTTCGCGGTAGAAAGAGCTATTTTGCCTTTTTTCCTCATTAAATATGCACGATTTATGAGCCAACAATCAACGAGCCAGGATTTGAACAATTTGTTAAACAATGAAAGCGGCAGCCAGTAGAACTTGCATAATTACGTAACGACTCAGTGACACCATATATCAACCAATGAATACTTTTCTTAGTTTTTAGTCAAGAAACAAAAAGCAACTGGCCTCCATCGACCTAGAAATCACCAGAAAACCTGTCCACCGGGTTGAGTCACCTAACATAGCGCATGACCTTATCTCAATGAAATCCCTCGGCGTTTTACTCATGGGATAAAGACAAAGGATTATGACGTCATCAGCGTTACTAAATTCCTCCGCAAGTGAATGCGATTTCTCCACAAAAAGGGGTTCATTTCATCTCTACTATACTACTGATAATATCGCAAAGAGGAGACGTTAGCCTTTATTTTCTAACATAGGCACGTTTAACGTGCACAAGCTATTTTTAATGCTTTAGTGTAATCGTATCATCAATCTACTGTTTTAATCCTTAATGTAGACTATTTTTTGTGCTAAACTTTGTATTGTTGTACATTAATGAAAACGAGAAACGCTGCACACAGCTGAGTCCTCATACTATACAGATTCACTTTTCTTAGTCTTTCCTTCGGACATCTGGTGCAAAATATACAAATTGTTAAAGTTCTATGATTATCAACTCACCAAACGTTGCTCAAATGGGAAGACTCAAAAGTTTCAAGGTTTCTTCATGGTGTCTTAAGATAAGATCGCTGAATACCGAATAGCTAAGATATGTTACGATTTTCATCATTGGTGTCGTTGGTTGCATCGTTATTCTACTTTAAGATGAAACAGTCTTTAACTCTGACGACTTGATTCTAAAAGTGTTATAAGCCTTAACTTAAGGCACTAGTTACAAAGCTAAAGAGGTCTTCATTTGTTCAAGTTACTGTTATTACTATTATTACAGTCTGCACGTGAAAGTGTTGTACTTTTCCTCTTTTGTGGTTCACACGTGAGAGAATTCGAGTTATCACATAGTAATCCAGTAAGCAGGATTATAAAAAATAACTCATGCACACAATTTGTACGTGAAGATGTTGGACTTTGTCCCTTTTACAATTCGTACGTGGAAAAACGCAAATTGTTTACTGGAAAATTTGCTCAAACGATTTTAAGAAATTACCTCGGCTTTACAACATATGCAATTAAATCATGCTTCATGCAACGTTAAAGTCGATAGCCTAACTTTTATTTACTTCCCATAACATTATCAAACCGCCGAAATATATTTCTACTAATATCATGTTTTTCCAGTTAATAAAACAATACCTAATTATTTTGTCGACTAGCTTCTTCCAAGTTTTATTCCCTAACGCTATTGTTTCTACTTAAGTTACACATCTTTACTGAATAAAGTACGTTTCAATAATTATAAGGACTCTTAAGCAGCAAGCATGTATCACGTTGTTCACTTAATTCATGTTTTTTTTTTTTGCTGGAACGAAGAAGGTCTGTTGAACTTTGTAAGCGAGAGAATAAAACTTTTTTACAGGATTAACTTACTCGGTACAGCTTTCAAACAAAAAAATAAACTGCCTTTTAAACTTCTAAAACAACAATTCATGGGCTGCACACATGTACTTCCGAATTTAAGTCCATATCTAAATATCAGTTATTGTTTCATTAAAACAACTTTGAAAAAATATATGATCTTTTATATAAATTATGAAATACGTGGGTTGTACAGTTCGCGATAGCCGGGAATTAGGTCAGAAATATCTTGAAGCAGCACCCACATGTACGAAAATACTGGAACCCTTAAACCGAGCTGCATCACTGTACTGAGTGTTTTAATCATGGAGATATTTAAATGTTATGCTTCTAAACACTTTTAGCCGTAATAAAAGTCGAAAAAATAGTGAAGAATCAAGATGGCGATCTCAAAGTGCTCTTTTTGACCTTTAGCAATGTCATGTTTCAGGGGCACCCAACGACTGTTTTCTGTAAAATACCTCTTCGAAGAAACAAAACTTGCCTAGAATTTTCTATAGCTTGGGGAAGGCTAAAAATTTCCAGATAACAGTTCCATTCATGTACAATTTTCGTAACATGTCTAATAAATTCCCTAGGATTTTATACATTATAATTTTTCGAATTTCAGTACCCAAGTTAGCCTTTTTTTTCGTAGAAAAAGGAAACCTAAAATTTTCGGATTCAAACAGGCGATGGAGAGAGGAATTAGAAAAATTCTCACTTACATAAAACTTCAAATTGCATCTAAAATTTTCGGGAAAATAATACGGAGGCCCTTGTAATTTCGAAAAGACTCAAGTTGCCCTAGGACGACCGAACAGATACAAGTTTTATAGCGCCGCTTAAAATGTATTTCTTGAGGATCTGAAAGTACTCTGGATACCCTAAAAAGTGTTTTCAATGCATTTAGGAGGAAACCGTCGATGCATGGGTGCCCCTGATGTTTAAATGCCAAAATCTAATTGGTTCCTAGCATCAACTGATAGTATCTTCAACCTTATTGATCCCTGCAACGCACATTCAAACACACAAAGCCACAAAGCCACAAAGATACATACGCTCAGACCACTGACATATGAGCTATTTTTTCAAAAAAGTTCAACAATTAGTGGTATGTGTATGTGTAGTTGACCATTATCACATGAGAGTAGAGATTCACCAGATGGCGCAAACACATAAGAAGATGAATAAAATACACTCAGTGGAAATTCGAAGCTTGACGACAGACGCCTGCATACTCATGAAAAGGACCCATCACCCTCCTCTGACACACCACTTAGTGCTCTTAACCTCTTGGGCATCATTTTAACTCGGACGATTCCAACATCTGATCGCACAAGGGGATTTTCGATTCACCTTACTCAAAACATCGGCATCATCTCGAATACACCCGCACATGGCGAGCTATGCTATCTTGCATCAAGCTTACACGTAGCCTTCACAGCGCAGAAGGTGATACTGACCATTCTCTGGTGTAGAGCAAAGTGAAACTACAGGCAAAGAGAATCTACCACACAAAGACTGTGTGCAAACCATGCCTTGACGTCAGCAAGACCCCTGATGGACAGAAAGTGGAGGAGTTCATAACTACGCTTGAGAAATCTCTCCCCCAGCCTCTCTATTGGAAAAGTCCAAAAAAGATTGGATTACTTCAGGGATGCCGTTCATGGATCAGCCATGCCTAACTTCGGTAAGAAGAAAAACAAATCTGCAATAGAAGAAAAGAGAAAAGTGATACCTGGATAAAAGACCTGCCCAAGTGAATAAACTGTCTACAGGCTCTAGAGGCAGCACTTAGTCATGTGCAACGATGCAACAGACCCTGTGCAAATGAATACTAGCCTGAAATCTGTGCTAGTATTCATTCTGCTGTTGAGACAGCTATTATCAAGGCCATATGTACGATGAAATCAAGCAGACACTTGGTCCTTCTCAGAAAAAAACAGCCCCCTTAAATTTTGCTACAGGCGAGATAATCCAGGACCGAACGCAACAGATGGAGCGCTGGGTAGAGCATGATTACTCTGAGCTGTCTGCCAGAGAAAATATAGGCGTCTTTGGAAGCACTGAACGCCATAGATTGCTTACCTGTTTTGGAGGACCTGGAGAGTGAACCTACTAAAGTGGAGCTGAAAGAGGCCCTGGGGTACCTGCACCTGGAAAAGCGCGCGGCCAGGATGGTAATACTCTGCCTGTGGTAGAGGAAGAGAAGGTACCACAATGATGAGGGACGCAAACTCAACAACTTGACGTTACAACCGACTTTGAGCTGAGACGGCCTTCCAATGAGTTATCCCAGATAATAACGATAATTACTGACGATGGAATAAAGGAACATTTGATTTAAGCTCCTTCGGAATTAAGTTAAGTGTTACGTGTTGGTACATGAAAAAAGAGCTGGCCCTGGTTGTTCAAAAGGTGGATAGCGCTATCAACTGCATAAATCTCTATCAACAGGGATAATGCGATTGTTTTTCTCCGCTGGATATTGATTTATCCGATAGAGAGCAACAACCGGGATATGGTGTTTATATTACATTTCCCCTTAATAAATGAGCGATTTTGTAAAATTTACACACGAACAATTTCGTCTCTGTTACTTCACTTGAATCTTTCAGACAACCTGAGTTTAGGATGCGTACTAAGAACTGAATCAGATTTTTCTAAATCTTAAGACTAGACTAGTCAGTCGTTGGCAGCTCGTGACGCAATTAGATACTTTTGCAGTTGTAACCCCCAATCACAAACTCCTCAAGCATGTTAAGGCATGGCTCAGTTTTTGGTCTCGACCCCACGCGAAGATAAACTTGTTTTTCTTCTACGGCCACGCATTTTAATTCTAAAAGTTGCAAAACTCTTTCGAGAAACTTTCTTTCGAGGTGTTGAATTAGTAAGGGTTAAAGTGATGTAGTCACGTTAAACGTGACGTCATAATGATATTCAAAAACAAATTTAAAATGGGATAGGAATGGTTGATTACAACTAAGTTTAAACCATGTGTAAATGCTTATTTTACCGTACGAATTTTTTCCGTGGCCGGAACGGAGAGAACTTTTAATTTCTTTAAGATATTAACAGGTGAAAAGTGTCGCGTGACCTATTTTGCTTAATTACTGATTAAGTGGCTGTCCACCTAAGAGCGGTCCGGCGAGTTTGGGATCGCCAGTAAACCTTCCCTTTATATTTTGTGGGTGAAAAGGACTTAATGAGGAATGATTAAAATCGAACCAATTTTTTTCAAAATCTTTTTCTGTGCTTCGCTACAGCACAAAACCTCTTTCCTGTCTGAGAGCGCTTTCTCAACATTATTCAATGGCCAAAATTTAGTAATTTTAAAAGCCGCGCTTCTTCGTAACGGATAAATATCGCGAAATTCTACATAGTACAATGGATTTAGCTGCATTTGACTTGTCCTATAACGGAATCTTGGATAATTTGACGCAAAATTAAATTAAATTAAAAAGATCATAGACGAGCCACTTTACGGTTTTTTTTCTCCCTTGACAAATTCCTCCAAAGTAAAAGCTAAAATCTCCAAAGCGGTACAAAAATCACAGGCAAAATGCACTTCACAGCAAAGATCTTACCTTATTCTGTTAGAAAATAAAGTCCAAGGTGCGGGTATCATTCTATGTCCAGGCCCGTAGCAAGCATAAAATGACTGGGGGGGGCTGAGCGAGTGGCCTACATTAACTCTCCCCCCCCGCTTCGGTCCCTAGGCTAAGGCATACTTCTTGGTACATGTCAGATCACTTCCTTTGTCTACAATACCTTTTGTTCTTGTCTCTAATTTTCCGTTGGTGTTGACTTTGACAAAATAGAGAACTTGTTTGGGATATCTTTCGCGGAAAATTTGCCGAACAATTGCTTTCGGGTTATTCTTTGATTCGGATTGTTTCTTGATGGTCTGAATGGGGGGCTCCACTTGTCGGTTGTCGGTTAAAATTCAGTTACTTTGTCGTTAGTCGGTTAAAAGTTTCGATCTTTGTCGGTAGTCGGTTAAACTTTTTGATTTTTGTCGGTTGTTGGAAAATCTCAGTTAATAAGTAAAAACGCTTGTTAATTATTAATCTTTTTCATGTATTTCACCCGTTTTCAAGACTTTGATCCCTAAGGAAAGAGTAAAACTTGTAAGAATGCATCATTTGATTGCACTTAAACTTCATTAACTCTTGTTTGTTTATGCAACATGATCGTTTATTTCACCACTGTTTGCCAAATGAATATCATGAGTACTGATAAAATCACAAAACCTTTTATTGTAAATACGAACTTGGTTTCCTTGTCGACTACAGGGCACAATAAAAAGTAATTAATTAATTAATAGACTCCAGCCTTTTGGATACTTAAATTATTCTTAGGGAAAAACTGCAAGGGGTGACAGGCTGCACATCTATACCTTTAACGTTTTGGCTCTAACAAGCATGTCCTTTGCCATATTTTCCTTTCTCAAAGAAATAACACTTTAGCACTCGGACGTACAAGGGATGGAGGGGGGTGGATGCCAACCCCCTTAGGTTTTTCAGGGATTTTTCCAAGAAGATAAAACATCAGCACCTGACGTTTTCAGTAGATGGTCGTTTATCCCTTGCACGCATTTTGAGGCAAGTTCAGTGATGATCAGTTTCTATGGTTACGAGGTATGACGTTATACGTAGCAGGTGGTCAAGCCGTTTCGAGAAAAAATGTATGTTTTTTCCAACTTTTTTCAACAATAATATTAAAAGTAAATCTTGTGGCTAAAATCATGCAAAGTGCTTATTTATGTGTTATTATTCATGTCAAGCAATTACCATTTCTCGCTGTTTTAACCTGATTTCTAATTCTTGGTAAAATCCAAGATGGCGGCCAAGATGGCGACCATTGTTGGTGACGTCACAGGTCTCCAGCAGGGACACCATTTATAAAATATAACTCATCTTGTTAAGAAGATCAAAAGCTTTTCAGTTAAGGCAAAATCGCTTCGAAATACTGCAACATATCAAAAACTCTGGGGAGGGGCAGTGGCGGATGCAGGGGAGGGGCCGTAGCCCCCCTAATTTTTTGATCAAAATGAGGCCCGAAGAGCCGAAAAAATTTTTTGGGAGACTGCCCCCCGCCCCTTATCTGAAGGTCTGGATCCCCCAATGAGGGGTTCCATCTACCCTCCTTTTGTACCATGGTGGGGGTACAATTTTGCGTGTACGTCCGAGGGTTAAGTGGTTCTATGAGATTACGCTTTTTCATTAAAGCTTCTTTTATAATAGACACTAAGGGCTTGTATTGTGTCACGAAAGGTAATATTTCTTTTTCTTCCTTGTCGTTTTGTTTCAGGAGTGCTGCTTTCCTTCTGTGAGTTTTACTTCTAATAGCAGTTTTTCTTTCAAAATTGTGTGGCCAGCCTCTGTCCATCAAGCTCTTTTTGAAATCTGAAATACTTCGTTAGAGGAGTTTGTTCGTAGGATTCTCAAGGCTTCTTGTTTGTCAAATCCATTTTAACAATTGGTGAGTGATAAGAGGTGAAAATGTATATACTGGAAGGTTGCCTTTTAAAATGCGCCTTTACGTCAATCATATAGGTTTTTCTCATTTTTCGTTGAATGTTGTGCCTTGGTATCCAACCGGGTCTAAAAAGATTGTCTCACTGTCAGATATTTCGGTCGTAAATTTCATAGCCAGTAGAGCAGTAGGGTGAAGTAAGTTTACTTGTTCCGTGAATTTGAAGAAATCTACATGTCTGGTTTACTTATGTCCCATGGGGAAAAAATATCATCTATGTAGCGTTTTCAAACAGTTGGTTTAAAGACGGTTTTGCTTAAACTTTGTGTTTCAATATATGCGGCCATGAAAATGTTGGAAAGAAAACTGCTGTTTGTGCTCATCGCGGTACCGTGTTTTTTTTACTGATAGTACTTTCCATTAAACTGGAAAGAATTTTATTTGAGGATTAATCTAAGCATTTCTCGGACCGAAACAAGGAACGTTCAGTTTTTTCACCTTTGTCTTTTCAATTATAACATTTATAAAGTTGGTAGCATCTTTAAGGTGAGGCTTCCGTGATTATGATATTGGTTGTAGAAATGTACCCGTATCAACAAAAGAGGAAGTTCTTTCTGTTAGACCATGCATCTGATGAGTCATAAATTTAAAGAGCTTGCTTCCTAACGGCTAGAAAAAAATGCAAAATGCTCTTTTTTCTGAAAACAAATATTGATAATGTCAGCCCATGTCGGCAGTCGATTAATATTTTTCCTGTCGGTAGTCGGTAATTTTTTGCTTGTTTTGTCGGTAGTCAGTAATATTTTTCGCCTTTTGTCGCTAGTCGGTTAACCCCATTCACACCCTCTTTCTTCGACTACACCAGGTCTGTGTCACTAGTGCATGGTTTTACCCACGATAAAAGTGTTTCCTGCTTATTTAAAAGTGTTTCCGCGGCAGGTTTAGCTCAGTCGGTAGAGCGCTTGACTGCAGAGCGGGAGGTCGCGGGTTCGATTCCCGGGGCCGGACCAATACTCAGGGTCTTAAAAAAACCGGTCAGTGTAAAACGCAGACTCCGGACTGCAGACTGCAGACTGCGGACCAGGGGTAAAATGCAGACTGAGTGTAAAATGCAGACTGCAGACTGAGAGTAAAACGCAGGCTGGGGTAAAATGCAGAATAAAGACTGTAGACTTTTTTAAACATTTGTGCTCCTTCTTCTTCAAATCTGTGAAATAGCTAGCCGGTATCAGTTACACACTTCGCTTCCTAGTGGATTGCACATTCGCCAGAAGTTTCAATGAACATCCGAACAGGTTAAGTCTGTGTACCTTGATTTGCAATACTTTCATAGAAGGTCATCCAAATTTCCTGCAGAACATCTCTCTTTGTTCTTGGAATGATTTACTCCCTTTTTATGCACCTATCAATGTAATGCCGGCGGGGGCGGGGGGAGGCAGGGCATGGGGTGGGGATTTGACTTTTTTCAAAAATTTGCAATCAAACTCCCTGCCCACGGGCAAATCATTCCAGTCAAATGCAACCAAATTTCCCCCACCCCAGGCTGCACGTTGCTGTCAATCGCAAGGCAGAACCCAAGAAAGGCAGAATAAAAATGTCTCCTAATAAAACTCTGCAATCTTTTATAAACGTTGCTGCATCACCAAAGATACATGTTCCTGTTACAGCTGCAGTTATACGTTTTAACCATAATCCGTGTTACACTGCGTAGAATACATAAACCTTTACGAGAAAGTCCACATTTTGTAAGTTTAAATATACCGTTCTTAGTAAAGGGTACAAAGAAAGTCAGTTTTATAAGTTTACTGTGATTGTAGCGAATGAGCCATACACTAATCAACTGTACTTGCAAAAATCGACTTGGTTTCTCTTTACTTCCATTTACTTTGATACCACAGTATTTTAAGCTTAAGAGATTCAACTGATCAAAAACACGCTAAAACAGGGGGACGTCTGTACACAGGCTAGTTCTCATTGGCCTCCGTGACTTCCTGATCTTTTCAAACCGTACGGCGCATGCATGAAGCGTGGAAGCGGGAAACATATGTTCAGTCTTTTTCGTCCGAGTCGGCAGTCAAATATCTCCACGTCGGGCGAAGAAAGATTCAAATATCCCCTCCCCTGGGACAACAAGATCAGTCAGATGCCCTAACCCAGGGCCAACAAAGACAATCAAATCCCCTCCCCATGCCCTGCCTTCCCCCCCGCCGGCTTTACATTGATAGGTGCATTAGCGCCATAATTCTTCCTGTACAGTATTTTGGGTCAGCAGCTTCCATTTAAGCGTAAACATCGTGGTGTTGTAACAATTCACGGTCCCTGGTCACGTATATCGAAAAAAACACTTCGCGTCTAAACTTGAAGCGTGAGGTCTCTCGGACGGAAAAAAGGTTCAAGATTGCGATTATATGTTTTTGGGTCGTCGACAACGTTCTGGAGAAGAAAGTCCTGAATGGATTTGTGAAAGCAGATGTCTTCAAGTAAGTGTTCGTTTACATGTATTTGCGGGATTTTTTGACCCTTAAACCTTTCCACAACTACACAGTTTATGCTCGGTCTGCATTTTACCCCAGTCTGCATTTTACTCTCAGTCTGCAGTCTGCATTTTACCCCTGGTCCGCAGTCTGCAGTCTGCAGTCCGCAGTCTGCGTTTTACACTGACCGTAAAAAAACTGAGGAATGAAGGTACTTCCTTTGTCCTTCAAACGGCTAGACCTTCGCGTGGCTCGGATGACCACGTAAAATGGCGGTCCCGTCTTCATTAGGAGACGTAAAAATAGTGTCCCCAATTAGTACTTAAGTGCTAAATACATTGACACTCAAATAAAGGCTTTTTTTTTTTTTCGACTTGTTTGGATTTCTTTTTCGGCGGCTCTTGCGAAGACATTGTAATTCAAAGTAGACAGACTGCAAATTATAGTAGTTGCTAAAAAATATATCTACGTGTCCCAACTGTTCATCAGTAGGATGCCTAAAATGCGTGCAATTCCACAATTGGTTTCAGCTCCATTAAAGCCTATACCAATTGCAGAACATTTTAGGAGGAGCCACCCACCGTGTGAGCACAGTCACGGACAACACATATAAGTGAGGAAAATGACGCAAAGCAAAACTAAGACGTTATTAAACGAACTAAATGTACACGCAACTTAAATAAATAAATAAATAAATAATGTACGCGCCCAAAATTAAATTGCGCGCGCACACGTACCAATTTACAACTGAAATAAAAATCCAAGTAATAAATAAGCAATGTAAGGATACGATGGTGCAATGTAAGCCTGGATTGCTAATCTCATCTCCCAAAGGGCTGCACCATACTTATCGACGACAGGAGTCGACGATAAGACCATGGCGATTGACGAATTTTTTAAATGAGTTCTGAAGTCGATTGGTTTCAAAGCCTTATTGTAAGACTTTCAATATAAACGCGCAAAAACCCATTGCAAGTTTTACTCTAGTACAGTAGTATATTTTACACGGGGCGGACCACTTAGGAAACCAATAAAGTTCAAGAGGTCAAGTTCAAAGATTGTCATGGGTGCATTTCGATCCATTTCAGGTGAACAAGCGTTTTTGAGAGCTCCTTTTGTCAATATTTACCTAAAATTGCACGTTTGGCACCTACACTTAAACTCATATGATAATGCTGATATTTTTCCCACGGGGCAAAATCTTGGTATGCTTCGTCAAAATAACGTACATTTGTTGTTTTGTAAGCCATCTTAGGCCTATAAACCGGCATAAAATGTCATAATATACATGTAGGAATTCTTCATCTGCTCGTATATTATGCAAATTTAAAAGCTCATTTACAGCGGGGTTGTCGATTTCAGCAATTTTCAAAATCATAAAGAATACAATTCACTTCTGGTCAAACGAAGCCCGTTTTGAGTTTGGAGTCTCAGCAACCAAAAGGCTCTTTAATAAAGACTGAATTCAGCTCAATTTCCTTTTGGGTTTTCGTCATGGTCATATGTTAATTAGGATTGTTGTCACACAATGAAAGCGGAAGGAGAAAGTAGGTTGGTGCCTCTTAGTCAATGTAACAGGTGAGCGTTATTACGGCTCGATTCGAGGTGATGTCACTTAACGGAAGAAAATATTACACTGAGAGAGCGAACTTACAGGGGCACCCAACGAGAATATAGTTCAAAACCACTTAAACATAGCATTGTTAAACGTATTTTAGTATTTAAACGGTAGATACAGGCGTATTTTTATCCCCTAAAAATTTTTCATCTGTTCGGATTTCCTAGTGATCCGAAAATTATAGGGATCAAAACTTACCTTTTCGAAAATTTCAGCCAGCAAAAAGGCTTCCGAAAATTCTAGGTGGCCTTTTTAGGGTAAAAATCCGTTAAAAATAGACAAATATACCATTTTTTGGATGTTCGAAAATCCTAGGAGAGGCAGGCAAGCAAGAAATTTTACAACAAATGTTTCGAAAATTCTAGATCTCAAATTGTCTTCCGAACAGATATTCTTCCGAAAATTTTTATTGGGTGCCCCTGAACTTACTTTGCAGCGGGCTGGGTATTTTGGTAAAACTGCCCAACAAGGTGAAAAACTGTTTGTATGTCCGATAGATCGTGCGAACCTAGGGAAGGACTGGGGTAATCCAACTGGCCGCACAGAATGCCGATATCCATTTCTGTGAAATATCTGTTCGGAGAAGCAAAATTGCCCAGAATTTTCTGTAGCTTGAGGAAGACTAAAAATTTATTAGATGACCGTTCCACGCATGTACAATTTTTGAAGCTAATCTAATAAATTCCCACGATTTTCTGAAGTTTAATTTTTCCTATTTCACACCCCAGGTTAAGCTGTTTTGGGTAGAGAAAGGAAACCTAAAATTCTCGGAACCGAAAATGCGATACAGAAAGGAATCAGAAAAATCCTCACTTTCGTAAAATTTTAAATTGCAGCTAAAATTTTCGGGAAAAAAGACTCACGGTTGCCCTAGTATGACCCAACAGATAAAAGTTTTTTTAGCGCCACTTGGAATACATTTCTAGAGATCTAAAAGTACTCTGGATAGCCTAAAAAGTGTTCTCAATCCATTTAGGAGGAAACCGTCGTTGGGTGCCCCTGGCATATAATAGGAGTTAGGATTTTTTTCTGGTAATGAATCAATTTAATTACAAGCAATGTGGCACTTTACGTGTTTTTGGGCGTGGACCGTTCGATTATTGATGGGGGTGGGGGCTGCATTAATTTTGGCTTCTAGATAAAGTTGTATATATGTATGTATATAATAGAAGTAGACTGATGGGAATGGATTATATCTTGAACATTTATTGCTACTCAGTGAGTCATGCCTCTTGCGAGGCGAATCATCAGGTAAAACAAAACAATAAATGCCAGGCGTGGCGTAGGTGCGTGGCGCGTCGTACTTAAGTGATGCTTACAACATGTCAAATTTGCGACAAGAACTAACCAAGTTAGAACAGTGTTTAGTAGAAATTTCTTTGAGTGCCTGCAACCTGAGATTAGTTCATTTCTATTGTCCAGGGTAGACATTACAGGTTTACAAATTATAAACAGCGCAACGAGCCACGCGCCACGCCTAGTATTTACGGTTCTGTTTTACCTATATCTTTGATTGTAACCGTTAATTTTGGCAGTTGCCTGATGATTACCTCGCAAACTGTAACTGAACTGAAACTCTGGGTAGCAACAAATTTTCGAGATTTAATCCAGTTTCATCAGTCTACTTCTATTCTGCTCTAGGTTAACTATTGAGCACTTGAAATATTTATATAGATATTTGCGCCTTATAAGTTTTTGAAATCGCCTTATAAGTTTTTGAGCACTAGGGAGTTTAAGATACGGAGACTACGGACTACGAACTACGGCTGGACGAGCATTGTCGTTTGTTTGTAGCACTGGGTTGAGTCGTGCAAATATAGAACGTTAAGATTCCACTACAGACGGCAGACTACGAGAGAAGAGGCGGAGAGGGAAACAACACGCAAAAATTTTCTTGTTTTCACCACAGTTCACAAAAATGCAAGTCAGTTTTGCATGTGATCTTATCTTTAGAACAATGAACAAATTCTTCGCCTACAAGTTTACTCCTTGTTCCATCACCGTAGCTCGGGTGAAATTGGTAAACAAAGTTTTGGTTGCACAGGTTTTATTTTTTTCGCCAATGAATACTTATGTAAAATATTAAAGAAATAGACAGAAATAGTAATAGTTCATTTATTAGATTTAGAAGATGGACTTCTCCGACTACTGAACTGATCTAGTTTGAAGTATTGAAATGCCCAGTTTCGATTGTCTCGAAGATGTTTACATCATTTTCATTCAGCAAATGCGATACAAAAACTCGCATAAACAAAGGTCACACAGGTAGAAAGACACACTAATCAGTTCGAACAAACATTGAAACTTTTCAAGTGTGAAGAGAAAGAAAATTACCTGCATGATTTCTCTTCTCCTCGGCCATCAATCGGAATTCTGCGTATAAACAGCTAAGCTTCTTTAAATATGAGCTTAGCTAGATAAAAATGTAGTCACAACGGTGGATTAAAAGCGTAAATCTGAGCAGAAATTAGACACAACTTACATATTTCGCTCCCCTCTTACTTAAAGCAGGCAAATGGAACCTTTTTTACGAAAAGACGAGATTCTTGCATTATCGAGACGGCAAAATACGAGCAAAATGTTCTCCGTAGTCCCGACTACGCGAAACAGCTCAACAACTCACCGTAGCCGCAGGACTACGCGGGAAAAATGAACAGTCACGTGGTTTTGATCATGCGCAGTAGCATGTTTATCCGTAGCCGTAGTCCGTAGTCGGCGTATCTTAAACTCCCTACTATCGATGAGGACACCACTCTGGCACTTCGTTGTATGTATAATATATATTATCCTTCCAGCCCTGTAAAATTCTTTTTTAATCTCGGTGTCCTTGTCCTCCCCCCGCCCCCTATCAATAAGGTAATGGTTCACCCTTTATTTGTTTATGCAAAGAAAGGGATCGATACAGGAGGTATATTGCGTGACAAAAATGCAAATTAGCATATGACTGAAGGCGTGTATGGGACAAACGTTCAATCTTACCCGCACTCGGAAAAATATTACAACAGACATACCCTTCACCAAACTTAAAGTGATTCATAATAATTTCTCAAGAGCTACACGAGAAAAGTCACCCGAGGTGAGAGAATCCGACATGTTGAGCATAAATGAGGGATAAACACGGATGCGGGAATTCAAATTCAAATCATGTCAAATGCTCGAAATGGAAAAAGAAACTCAAATGGAATATGAGATAAATTTCTATTTTAAAAAGGGTATCCAGTTGCTGAGTTTCCAAGCTGAAGATTGATTACATTTGAGAAGAAGTTAATAACCATACGTAGTTTGAGATTTTAACATGCTGAAATGGACAACCTGTCTATAAACAAGCACAATTTGCATATCCGACGGGTTGATCAAGAATGTCAGTTTATGGCATTTTTTTCGGCTTTCATTTATACAAACTTAAAAAGGCTAGCGAAAAGAAAACACATGTTGATAATTTTGAGGATACACAACAACATTCTCATCTACTGAGAAAATATCTACTAAATTAAAGTCGTTGTGCATGAACCGTTAAGCGGGCAAATCTATGCAAATAATGCCGAAAAGAGGCTCTTAAAAACGTTTGATCACGTCCAACCCAGAACGATACCCGCACCTTTGACTTTATTTTCTGACAGAATAAGGTAAGATCTTTTCTGTGAAGTGCATTTTACCTGTGATTTTTGTACCACTTTGGAGATTTTAGCTTTTCGGCTTTGGAAGAATTTGTCAAGAGGGAAAAAAAAACGCAAAGGGGCTTGTGTTTGATGTTATTAATTTAATTTAATTTTGCATCAAGTTATTCCATTATCCGTCACAGGACAAGCCAACTGCAGCTAAATCCATTGTACTATGTAGAATTTCGCGATATTTATCCGTTACGAAGAAGCGCGGCTTTTAAAATCACCGAATTTCGGCCATGGAATAAGGTTGAAAAAGCGCTCTCAGACAGGAAAGAAGTTTTGTGCTGTAGCGAAGCCCAGAAAAGGATTTTGAAAAAAATTAGTTCGATTTTAATCATTCCTCATTAAGTCCTTTTCACCCACAAAAAACAAAGGGAAGGTTTACTGGCGATCCCAAACTCGCCGGACCGCTCTTAGGTGGACAGCCACTTAAATAAAAACGTGAGTCAACCATTCCGGCCAAATTCAAGCGAGAAATGATGATACAATAACATAAATACTGTATTCAATATATACTGTGTGGCATTTCGCCACCCCATTTTTAGTTTTCTTTTCTTTCCTGGACTCGACAATGAGTGGTCACGTGACACAGATATCTACCGGTTTTATCCGAGGTTGCCAAATTTTGTAAGGTTCTGATAAATTTTCACAAAGTTATGACCATTATAAGATTTTATGCAAATTAGCCTCAGGCCATGCCTTAATATGCTTGAGTCTGTCCGAGGACCCTCAAGCGACTATGAAATGTGATCTTCATGCAAAATATAATAAGGCAAGTGCTTAGCTCCTCGTACGTTCAAAATAATTTGTGGACTTCCCACGTTCGAGTTTATAACCTCCTCTTTTCAAACCAAATTATCTATAGAAAGTTCCCTCTTTCTTAAACTTAATTGTAATATATTCCTATACATAATTATTTGCGTTCTACTGATAGGTTTTCTTTATAGTCTTAAATCATTATGTATGTATTTTTATTTTATTCGCGCATTATTGTGAAAACTAATATAATGTACATTTGGTATTTGTAGCTATACATGAGCAGGAGATCTCAGCAAGCTCTGCTAAGCCTTTGAGAGGAGATTCCCAACTTTACTTATCAATTAAATTACTAACATATTGTTTGCCACTTAATATTACAATATAAACTCTATCGAATTTTTAATGAAATGATGCAAGCTTATCAATGTTAGGAATTTTAATGTACTGTCACATGCCTTTCAACCTTTTAGACGTTCTTTTAATTCTTCCAATATAGTTGTTCCTAACTTAAAATTCTACAAGAGAAACCACCTTTTTCAAAAATACAAAGAAACCTAAAAACTAAAAGATTTCTTGTAAATACAAGACTGCATGCAGATACATGTTTTATAGACTTAGATTTCAACAAACAGAACTCATGATCATTTACTTCAACAAGTTAACTGCTTTTAACTGTAAGTAGCTTCATTCTGACGATCCGGGTAACCGAAATCTTTCGTAACTTTGTATTCCTGGGTAAGTCCATTTAACCGAAACAGAATGTTTCGTGGAATCACAGCTACGATAGCATCAGCTTCATTTACAATTTTAAATGACACCTGACCAGACCACAGAGTCGTTACGTATAAGAAAAAGCTTTACATTTTGAAGAAAACCTTATTGTATTCGTAGCCATTTCTTAAGCCAAAAGCTTATTATTATTAACGTTTCTAACTGGCTTCCTTATTTTTTTATTTAAGATTAACTCTATTTCCGTAGAACTATTTGCTAATTATTCTGGTCTAGTTTTTTTACCTGTTTATGTTTCAGAAAAGACCCAAATGGGCACTGTTCAAGAAGCTATTCACCATGGCATGATTGCCGCTGATTTTCTTTGGACCACTAAACGAGTTGTCCACGCTATCGAGCTGTGGAACGAGTGCTTAACACTACTAAACAACAAAATCTTAGAAAATGAACATGAACTTGCCACAATAGTGCGTATAGCGTTGAACAAGAGGCTGTTTTATGGAAATGCTGCTATTACGAAACTTTCACCAGCTATAGAATCTGGCAAAAAGCTTTTAGTCCTACTTCGTAATCTTAGGAGAAAAAAAAAGAAGGTTAACACAGCCTTGATGTTATCAAAACTGTACTTCCAAAAAAGTGAATACCAGGAAGCACAAGCAGTCCTCAAAATTGCACTCTGCGTTTACAAAGAAATCGAAGACAAAGACGGAGAGGCGTCATGCTACGTAAACCTAGGAGCTGTGTTTCTTTCTGTCGGAGAATATGCCAAAGCTGAAGAATATCTTCATAAAGCACTTACCATCAACACAGAAATTGGCGACAGAAACGGAGAAGCGACATGCTACGGAAACCTAGGAAATGTGTTTCAATCTGTCGGAGAATATGCCAAGGCTGAAGAATACCTTCATAAAGCACTTACCATCAACACGGAAATTGGCGACAGAAACGGAGAAGCGACATGCTACGGAAGCCTAGGAAATGTGTTTGAATCTGTCGGAGAATATGCCAAGGCTGAAGAATATCTTCATAAAGCACTTACCATCAAGACAGAAATTGGCGACAGAAACGGAGAAGCGGAATGCTACGGAAACCTAGGAAATGTGTTTCAATCTGTCGGAGAATATGGCAAGGCTGAAGAATATCTTCATAAAGCACTTACCATCAAGACAGAAATTGGCGACAGAAAGGGAGAAGCCACATGCGACGGAAACCTAGGAAATGTGTTTCAATCTGTCGGAGAATATGCCAAGGCTGAAGAATATCTTCATAAAGCACTTACCATCAAGACAGAAATTGGCGACAGAAACGGAGAAGCGACATGCTACAGAAACCTAGAAAATGTGTTTCAATCTGTCGGAGAATATGCCAAGGCTAAAGAATATCTTCATAAAGCACTTACCATCAAGACAGAAATTGGCGACAGAAAGGGAGAAGCCACATGCTACGGAAACCTAGGAAATGTGTTTCAATCTGTCGGAGAATATGGCAAGGCTGAAGAATATCTTCATAAAGCAGTTACCATCAAGACAGAAATTGGCGACCGAAAGGGAGAAGCGACATGCTACGGAAACCTAGGAGCTGTGTTTCAATCTGTCGGAGAATATGCCAAGGCTGAAGAATATCTTCATAAAGCACTTACCATCAAGACAGAAATTGGCGACAGAAACGGAGAAGGCACATGCTACGGAAACCTAGGAAATGTGTTTCAATCTGTCGGAGAATATGCCAAGGCTGAAGAATATCTTCATAAAGCACTTACCATCAAGACAGAAATTGGCGACAGAAACGGAGAAGCGACATGCTACGGAAACCTAGGAGCTGTGTTTCAATCTGTCGGAGAATATGGCAAGGCTGAAGAATATCTTCATAAAGCACTTACCATCAACACAGAAATTGGCGACAGAAAGGGAGAAGCGAAATGCTACGGAAACCTAGGAAATGTGTTTCAATCTGTCGGAGAATATGGCAAGGCTGAAGAATATCTTCATAAAGCACTTACCATCAAGACAGAAATTGGCGACAGAAAGGGAGAAGCCACATGCTACGGAAACCTAGGAAATGTGTTTCAATCTGTCGGAGAATATGCCAAGGCTGAAGAATATCTTCATAAAGCACTTACCATCAAGACAGAAATTGGCGACAGAAACGGAGAAGCGACATGCTACAGAAACCTAGGAAATGTGTTTCAATCTGTCGGAGAATATGCCAAGGCTGAAGAATATCTTCATAAAGCACTTACCATCAAGACAGAAATTGGCGACAGAAAGGGAGAAGCCACATGCTACGGAAACCTAGCAAATGTGTTTCAATCTGTCGGAGAATATGCCAAGGCTGAAGAATATCTTCATAAAGCACTTACCATCAAGACAGAAATTGGCGACAGAAACGGAGAAGCGACATGCTACAGAAACCTAGGAAATGTGTTTCAATCTGTCGGAGAATATGCCAAGGCTGAAGAATATCTTCATAAAGCACTTACCATCAAGACAGAAATTGGCGACAGAAAGGGAGAAGCCACATGCTACGGAAACCTAGCAAATGTGTTTCAATCTGTCGGAGAATATGGCAAGGCCGAAGAATATCTTCATAAAGCAGTTACCATCAACACAGAAATTGGCGACAGAAAGGGAGAAGCGACATGCTACGGAAACCTAGGAGCTGTGTTTCAATCTGTCGGAGAATATGGCAAGGCTGAAGAATATCTTCATAAAGCACTTACCATCAAGACAGAAATTGGCGACAGAAACGGAGAAGCCACATGCTACGGAAACCTAGGAAATGTGTTTCAATCTGTCGGAGAATATGCCAAGGCTGAAGAATATCTTCATAAAGCACTTACCATCAGCACAGAAATTGCCGACAGAAACGGAGAAGCGACATGCTACAGAAACCTAGGAAATGTGTTTCAATCTGTCGGAGAATATGCCAAGGCTGAAGAATATCTTCATAAAGCACTTACCATCAGCACAGAAATTGGCGACAGAAACGGAGAAGCGACATGCTACAGAAACCTAGGAAATGTGTTTCAATCTGTCGGAGAATATGCCAAGGCTGAAGAATATCTTCATAAAGCACTTACCATCAACACAGAAATTGGCGACAGAAAGGGAGAAGCGACATGCTACGGAAACCTAGGAAATGTGTTTCAATCTGTCGGAGAATATGCCAAGGCTGAAGAATATCTTCATAAAGCACTTACCATCAAGACAGAAATTGGCGACAGAAACGGAGAAGCGACATGCTACGGAAACCTAGGAAATGTGTTTCAATCTGTCGGAGAATATGGCAAGGCTGAAGAATATCTTCATAAAGCACTTACCATCAAGACAGAAATTGGCGACAGAAAGGGAGAAGCGACATGCTACGGAAACCTAGGAAATGTGTTTCAATCTGTCGGAGAATATGGCAAGGCTGAAGAATATCTTCATAAAGCACTTACCATCAACACAGAAATTGGCGACAGAAACGGAGAAGCGACATGCTACGGAAACCTAGGAAATGTGTTTTCAATCTGTCGGGAGGCTGTATTTCATAAAACTCTACCATCAACGGAGAATATGGCGAAGGCTGAAGAATGCTACGGAAATCTGTGTTTCAATCTGTCGGAGAATATGGCAAAAGAATATCTTCATAAAGCACTTACCATCAAGACAGAAATTGGCGACAGAAAGGGAGAAGCGACATGCTACAGAAACCTAGGAAATGTGTTTCAATCTGTCGGAGAATATGCCAATGCTGAAGATTATCTTCATAAAGCACTTACCATCAACACAGAAATTGGCGACAGAAACGGAGAAGCGACATGCTATGGAAACCTAGGAAATGTATTTCAATCTGTCGGAGAATATGCCAAGGCTGAAGAATATCTTCATAAAGCACTTACCATCAAGACAGAAATTGGCGACAGAAACGGAGAAGCGACATGCTACGGAAACCTAGGAAATGTGCTTCAATCTGTCGCAGAATATGCCAAGGCTGAAGAATATCTTCATAAAGCAGTTACCATCAACACAAAAATTGGCGACAGAAACGGAGAAGCGACATGCTACGGAAGCCTAGGAGCTGTGTTTGCAAATGTAGGAGAATATGGCAAGGCTGAAGAATATCTTCATAAAGCACTTACCATCAACACACAAATTGGCGAGAGAAACGGAGAAGCGGCATGCTACGGAAGCCTAGGAAATGTGTTTCAATCTGTCGGAGAATATGCCAAGGCTGAAGAATATCTTCATAAAGCACTTACCATCAACACAGAAATTGGCGACAGAAACGGAGAAGCGACATGCTACGGAAACCTAGGAAAGGTGTTTCAATCTGTCGGAGAATATGGCAAGGCCGAAGAATATCTTCATAAAGCACTTACCATCAACACAGAAATTGGCGACAGAGTGGGAGAAGCGTCATGCTACGTAAACCTAGGAAATGTGTTTCAATCTGTCGGAGAATATGCCAAGGCTGCAGAATATCTTCATAAAGCACTTACCATCAACACAGAAATTGGCGACAGAAACGGAGAAGCGACATGCTACGTAAACCTAGGAAATGTGTTTCAATCTGTCGGAGAATATGCCAAGGCTGAAGAATATCTTCATAAAGCACTTACCATCAACACAGAAATTGGCGACAGAAAGGGAGAAGCGACATGCTACGTAAACCTAGGAAATGTGTTTCAATCTGTCGGAGAATATGCCAAGGCTGAAGAATATCTTCATAAAGCACTTACCATCAACACAGAAATTGGCAACAGAAAGGAAGAGGCGACATGCTACGGAAACCTAGGAAAGGTGTTTCAATCTGTCGGGGAATATGGCAAGGTCGAAGAATATCTTCATAAAGCACTTACCATCAAGACAGAAATTGGCGACAGAAACGGAGAAGCGACATGCTACGGAAACCTAGGAGCTCTGTTTGTAGATGTAGGAGAATATGCCAAGGTTGAAGAATATCTTCATAAAGCACTTACCATCAGCACAGAAATTGGCGACAGAGTGGGAGAAGCGTCATGCTACGTAAACCTAGGAAATGTGTTTCAATCTGTCGGAGAATATGCCAAGGCTGAAGAATATCTTCATAAAGCACTTACCATCAAGACAGAAATTGGCGACAGAAACGGAGAAGCGACATGCTACGGAAACCTAGGAGCTCTGTTTGTACATGTAAGAGTATATGGCAAGGCTGAAGAAAATCTTCATACAGCACTTACCACCAACACAGAAATTGGCGACAAAGACGGAGAAGCGTCTCGCTACCTAAAGCTAGGAAACACATCTCAAGCCTTATCGGATCTCTCGTCAAGCATTCAAATTTACGAAAAAATGCTTACTTCTCTAGGAAGCAAAGATAGCCACAATATATCATTTTTTGACAAGAACGCGTCTCCCTATCGGCTGTTTTGTTCATTGAGTTGTTCTTGTGGGAAACCCTATGAAGCTTTACACGCTGCTGAACTTGGACGGGCCAGAGCTCTAGCAGAACTTATGTCAAATCGCTACTCCATTGAAAAAGAAATATCCATTAACCCACAATCGTTTGTTGGCATCGCGGAAGTAATTAAGAAAAATGGCAACAGCACCTGCCTCTACATCTCCTATGACTACGATGACAATATATTTTTGTGGGTTTTGAAACAAAACAAACCGGTAGTCTTCCGAAGAACGAAACTTTGTGAAAGCTATGTTAGCAAGCATGGCAAAATCTCTGTGTATGACCTGTTTGGAAACGAAAGCTTATTAAGAAAATTTCACGTTTTACCTCAAGAGCAATGCGAAGACCGATCACTCTTCTCTTCATTCGCCAACCAACTTACAAACGAATCAAAGCTGGAAGATAGTCTCTCAACCTTGCGTCCTCTTTTAGATGAGGCAGAAGTATACACGGACCCTGAACCGCCAACACTTTTTCAGGTTTACAACATGTTGATTGCTCCCGTGAGTGACTTGCTAGAAGGATCTGAAATCATTGTTGTTCCTGATCGCTGCTTCTTCCAAGTTCCGTTTGCAGCATTACACGATGAAAGTAGCCGCTATTTATCAGATTCTTTCAGGATACGAATTGTCCCTTCTTTGACGACTCTCAAGCTCATTCTGGACAGTCCAGCCGACTCTCACAGCGAAACTGGTGCATTGATTGTGGGTGAGCCAAGAGTGACGGATGTGTATTTCAAGGGAGTGTTAAGGTATCTCTGTCCATTGCCTGGCGCGAAAGGGGAAGCAGAGATGATTGCGAGACTACTACCTGAATCTCACCTTTTAATAGGAGAGCAAGCAACAAAACAGGCGGTTCTTCAGAGAATACCCTCAGTGAGCCTCGTACATTTCGCTGCTCATGGTGATGCCGAAAGAGGAGAAATTGCTCTTACCCCCGCTGACTCCACAGTGGAGTTTCCACACGAAGCAGACTACTTACTGTCAATGACCGACATTTCACAAGTTAGACTTTCAGCCAAACTGGTGATCCTTAGTTGTTGCCACACCGCACGTGGACAGATCAGAACAGAAGGCGTTGTTGGAATCGCTCGAGCATTCTTAGGATCGGGTGCACGCTCAGTGTTGGTGGCATTGTGGGCCTTAGAAGACAGAGCAACAGAGGAGTTCATGGGAAGATTCTACGAAAACCTTGTCCAAGGGAAAAGTGCAAGCGTAAGTCTTCACCGGGCCATGAAGTGGATGCGAAATAACGGTTTCTCAGAAGTGAGGCAGTGGGCACCTTTCATGCTGATTGGGGATGACGTGTCATTTCACTTTGGTGAAGAAAAGTGAAGGTAATTGTTTTCTGACAATTAGAGCCATAGGAAGTCTGTCAGGTCTTTTTGTATTACAGTTTTATCAACTTGGGTGCATTTGGTACTTTTAAGTACCAAATAGAAAGCAGTATTTACCCTTAAAAGCCACATTATTGACTACATCTGAAGTTAGCTTTTACTATGACTGAGGTAAAATATCAATTAACCGCTTTTTAACATTCGACCACACCTCTGTACTTATCAGTCAACCCGTGCATATGCGGGGCTTTGCATTTGAAAAAAAAAACACTAAGCCCCGAATCCCTACAACAACACAGAATGATTTAATTCTTTTCTCTCTTTTCTGATATATGAGGCACAAATAATTCAATATTCTTTTATTTGCTACGGTTCAATATGATCGTGAGGGTTTGCTGAATATAATAGGAAGAGAATTCCAGTTATGAATCCGAACCAAACAGCCCAGGGAAGGTTTTTGTTTGACATAAAGATAATCGGATCAAAAATATTATGGCGGAGATCTAGATCTCAGAATTGATCGAAAACACTGCAAAGTACAAATTATGGACTGTGTATGGAGTCTTGACCGTAACTAGAGGGCTTTTCGCTGACACTGACTGAATTACAGAAGTACACTGGTTCTAATGGACCAAAGAGGGAAGACCGAGATTCCATAGGTCATCAAGGCAAGAAGTTTCAAACCTATTTTAGCTGTGCACCCTACATTTCATTTGTGATGCCAACTGATTGGAAAGTTTTAGCGGTGAGATAAACTCAAATAAGTAAACCTCTTCCGCCACGATAAAGCCGGAGGATCCCTCCTCTATGTAAAATGAACCTAAATGCCACTTAGCCCAGCTGGAGTCTTTTTGTGTTGAGTAGATGCGTTTTATTAATTTTTATGTTTCTTATACATTACTGTTGCAGGTATTACACTAACGACACACCATGGAATAACGAAACAGCCCTTCCGCAGAATTCCAATGAGGTAGTCCCTGGCGGATAATGTAAAGGATCAATCTCTGCAGCATACGAACATTGATTAAAAGAATTACTGTGAAAGAGAACTGACTTGCTTGGCCCAGCGGTTTATCTTTGCCGGCTTAATTATTTTTCCCACTAATCTTATTTTGTGTGTGTGTGTAGGTACCTTGAGTACTCTAATCTCTAAAATGTCTTGAAAAGCTCAAATCACCAGCTTTGTACATGTAGAAGTGTACATCGGTAGCTCGGACAATGATAAAACTGTAATTGTGACACGAATAACGTTAGGATTAGCTAATTTCCCTGTCTTTTTAGGTAATTTGCAAAAAAACCCTACTTCCTTAATTAGTCCCTAAGGCTACAAATAAAAAATACTTTTTATGTAAACGAGTTTTTTTTTTATCGCAAATTGAAGTTTTATTACAATGCAAACAACATTGCAAGGTTTATAGTTTAGTAGAATTGCATATATTTTAGAGCCAATCTTTTTGTGAACATAGAAGCAGTAGTTTTGCAACCTTGCATTATGAAATAAGATTTGACGACTCAATTTAGTCAAATAAAAGCCTTGCGAAACCAACTTGTCCTAACTCCAAACTAGCCCAGTTGTAAACTAAAGGTTATTTCATTGTATAATGTTCATGCCTGAGCACAGGTTAGTATGTTAGTATAGAAGACCAGTATTTGCTTTAAGTATGATGCAAAGATTTGGTGGTCCAGTTTTCAGTAGTGCTTTGAGTAGGAAAACTAATTTTAGTAGTTCGAACAGCGTGTCGCGTATCCGAGAAGGTCGCACATGGAGGTTTGATTATAATCTGTATATATGTAATCTCACCAGGTTTTTAAACTGAAAATAAAGCGTATTTGACATAGCAAATTCAACGACGAAACTTTATTGAGCCTTTCGCTATTAAGACCACTAGTGTTTATCCTTAATTATCCATTTGCTCTTTAACAAAAAATATTTCCTACAATATCAGAGAGATTTAGAATCCATTCAGGTCAAACGGCAACGTCAATTTTTACGTGACCAAAGTATCATTCTAAAAAAATAAATAAATAAAATTGTAATTTGTAGTTTGTTTTCCCACGGAGCACTCAGAAGTTGTTAAGAACTCGCTTAAACGAGTCCGTGCATTGCGGATCGAAAGGTTGGACGGTTTTTGGAGAGAGTATTACAAGTATTACAATTACTCAAGTTAGGAAATCAACAGATAAAAACTGAAAAAATTAAATTATCCTTACGGATAAACCTGACATGAATGTCTTTATTTTGGGGTAGTAAAGATAAACATTTAATGACAAATAAAGAGAAAGCTTAGCAACATGTTTCCAAATGGCGTTAACTGTAAACGTGATTCTAAATCTCTATACGCCTGCGTTCGCACGGAAGTTCTTCAACGAACCAATGGGGCAGGAATGGTAACAATTCTTTTCGGTGTCCGTTTTACCACCGCTGCTTTACTTCCAAAAATCACTAACTGATCCTTTTTTTTGAACTACCGTTCATCCTTTGCACAGATACCAGGAAATAAATTTAAGACTTTTCAAGACTTTTTTCCAAAACAATAATTTCTTTTTCCAGACTCAAGATTATCAAATAGGTAAGTGATCAACAGAGACCTTAAAAAAACGCAGGAACAAAGATTTTTTCATGATAGGCTGCAAACAAACGGGCGAAATTAAATAAGATTTGACCAAAACGAAAAACATTTCACTCATCAAGCACTATTTGTTGTAGCTTTGAAAAAAAAACTCAAGATTTTTTTTACTATTTTTTCGGACTTCATCTCCATTTTCGAGACTTTTTTCAGGTCTGGAAAATTTCTGAAAATTGATGCTCTGTACGATCCCTGAGTGTTGTACAAGGTATTTCACTCCATAACTTGCACGTGTACACCACCGTTCAGAGAGCTACTTCGGGTCCCATCGGGGATGGATTTTGATTTTCGTCACTATCCAGATCTTGGTAGTACTTCTGATTGGTGAAGGCAAATTTTTAACCAATCAGAAGAGTACTACCCAGATCTGGGTAGTGACACGTCATCAGTATGGAATTTCTGCTCTCGTTTCTCAGACGTCATTTCGAGGGGAAACCAGTCGTGGCGTCGCGAAATGTTGGCTGTTTTCTCAGGCTAACCTGGGTCAGTTACGAGTGGAAATGCCACGACATTTGATGCGCGTATCATGGCAGAAAGGCTCTACGTACGCGTGACAGAAATTAATGTGCAACGATGCTAAAGTAAGGTGATGGCTAATCCTAACACTGTTGGGAGCCAAGTAGTTGAGACTGTGAAGACATACAAACTACTCGGAGTACCTATTAGGCAGGATCTTAAATAGAACTCACATGTAGACTGTTTCATTGCTAAAGCCGCAAAACGTCTGATAGGATAGAATGTATTTAAAAGAGGGCACTCACAATTATATATCCTGAATGCACAGCCTATAATCAAGCCCTTTTAGAGGCAAAAGTCTCATCTCTAGCAAATAGAAGGGTTTCCCTGTGTCGTCGATTTGTCTGTGATGTGGCTAGCTATCACAATAATCATTCCTCATTCCCAAAACTGAAACAAGATCTGTCTGTTATAATACAAAGAACAATAAACAAATTAAGAAGAACTAAGAGAGCCGACGAATTTTTTACATTATGATTACTAGTACAACTGTATACTCCTAGCATAGTTACGTTGTATCTTTTGGATTGTATACATATCACTTGTTCATTCAGTATTTTTTAACTGCAAGAAAGTGAAATAAACTATATTTATTATTATTGGCCTCAACAGTGTGCATAAAACTTTAGCCAGGTCGGAATGAGGGAAGAAATAGCCTCCTTTGAAATAAGCTGCTTTATAGGGTTAGCTTTTTACCAGGGTACTTACCCAGAAAACTATGCTATAGGCTGAACATTGGCTTACAGGAGCTACGGCACGAAATGTATTATAATTCAAAAAGAGAGAGCTGCCAGCAAAGTGAGTAAAACATAAAATAAAGCCGCAAAACACTAAGATAAGGTATGAAAACACAGCAAATACAAAAGGACGCATGGATAGACAAACAAGAAGAAGATTGAAATGGATTATAATTGTTTGTTTTATAAAAAAAGTTTTTTCAAAGTTCGTTTTTGTTGTTTGCAGCGTTCGATACACATAATGCCTTAGGGAGATATCTCATTGTTTGATACGAAGCTGTGAACTTGTCATTTTCAGGAAAACTCCTGGCTATAACGTCAAGTTTCTATAAAGCGTTGTAGACAAAAACAGCCCGATGAACTACCTTATATTTTCTTAATTTTGCGAGTATTAAACTTCGCTAAAGATCATGAGCCATACTTCTCGAGTATTTAATTTCGCGATTGTTAGTAAAAGATACAAGGATAGGATAGGATAGGATGCCGTAGGATAGGAGAGGATAGGATAGAAGATTTTTTAGGGGTCTTAAAATTTTTTGAAGGGAAAAGGGGGGGTGTAAAAATTTCTGAAGGCAGGAGAGGGGGATGCTAATTTTTTTTAGATGCCATTGAAAGATTAAGTATTTGTAACATTATTGAAAACCACTGCACAAGTGAAGTTCCTTATTTTTTTGGTTCAATGAAGCTGGGATTTTTTTATTATTAATGCACTAAACTGTAATGTCTTCTACTTTGTGCAGCAACCAGCTCTATCTACATAATCATTATCTCCTTTACTTTTATCCTACTTTTATAAAGTCACCGATTGTTTTCATTGTCATCAATATCATTATAATCATCATCACCATCATTAGTATGTGTAATCAGACGGTGACGAGTGAAATTAGGGAATAATTTCACGCGCGTTTTGTCCAAATCCTAATAATTTCTCGAGCATTTAGGCTCCCTTATTTCACGAGTATACCATTTGATTACCTATTAATACCATGGGTGACGAATTACGTTTAACTTAGCAATCGTGAATTTTTGACATGTTTAACCTGGATCGTATCGATCGAGAACTCCACTCAGTGAAATGTTTATAGACCTCAAATTTGGCTTAAGTTCAGAATTTTCAAAATTTTCTGACAAAATACCTGTTAGAATCCTTCTTGATGTGCTCTTTTGTGTGTTCAGGTTTTCTAAAGCGTCTTTTTGTGCCATGACATCTTCATTCACGACATTTTAAAACTTCGTCGCCATCTTGACACTGAGACGTATCATGAAAGGTTGCCAGAGCAATTTTGTAATTTCACATGTGAAATTGCAAATCAACGCAGTTTTACTACAAAATGAGAAATTTCTGCAATCTGATTGGTTTAGAGCAGTGAATTTGAAATACCTACATGTGAAAATTACAAGCCTTTTGCGGGTAGTAGTATAAACAAATAATAGCATGATTCGTACGTGATATTTGGCATAAATACCACTCGTGATATTTCAAAATTGTCTCAATTTTGACTTGCCTAATAGCCTTCGAACGGCAGACGTTTCTCCTCCGCTCATTCGCCGCTGAGGGACGTTCCTCCTCGCGAAACGTCCCTCAGCGGCGATGAGCGAGGAGAAATTTCTGCCATTCGCAGGCTACTTGCCTAACGGCTCGTGAAATTACGTATAACAGCTTTGAAATATCACTCCTGGTATTTATGCCTTTATGCCAAATATCACTACAAATCATGCCATTACCTATTCGAATTTCGCGCCAAAATTAGGGAGTAATTCGTCACTTATGATATTATCATCAAAATTAACCCACCTTTCTGCCTATTAAAGCTTTTAAAGTGATGATTAAGTCCTCAGCTTCCATGTACGCAAGATTTAAATCAACTTTCGCAGCTTAGAAGGAGTGAAAATGATCAGGGTCTGTTGGCTCTGTAGTTACCCTGCAATCAGAATGATTACTTGACTACAGGTTGTGCACCCTTCTATAATCAGAAGTAATCATATGCAAATTAAATCCCCATCAAGTTGGTGGCAAATCTTTAGAAAGCTTCTTTGATTTACATCAAGGGTGGAATTTCTTAGGATAGAAATTTCTTAGGATTGCGGTATCTTTAAAGGATATCGAACGAGGACTACAATGTCTGAAGAAAGCTTTTCTTCTATTAAGCCACATTCGGAACCTGGTTGAGAATATGCTTGTTTGAGTCGAAAGACCAAATAGTTTTCAGTACGGAATCTGAAGCTTTCCGTGGAGTAGGCAGTGCCACTGATCTTAAGTTATATTTTCCTTTTGTAAAAACTCTTTTTCATAGTCCTTACAATTCCCTGGTAAAAGAAAAATAAACTTGAACCAAGGTGAATTTTGGCTAATTTTGTTCTTTATTTGCTATTCTGCTGAGAAAATTGAAGCATAAAAATAATAATGTAAACTTTCTTTTAGCCAAAACCTGCACTACAATCCAGCACTGTAATATCCTGCTGCTCCAAGTATTTCTTACGTCATCAATCCTGATGGTGTGTTGGTGTGACAGTTGTCAGTCACGCTAGTGCAAACAGAATGCTGGTTGACTGATATCCCGGGAGGGATACTCCCTAATATGGGCTATGTAGGTATGTGCGGCCCCAAAGGGTAGGGTTTTTCAGCCGTTTTGGTCATAAATTGGGTATCGGTTTTAGCTATTTTGCCGCCATTTTGGTCATAAATAGGGTAACGATTTTTGCACTGTAGTCTTGAATGCACTTTTTAGAAGAAGCTACTTCCTTATCGTGTCCCCCTCCTGGTAAATTGCTGGAATTTTGGACATGTTTCATAGTTCAAGTAAATAATGATGATTTATGTAAATATTCATATGATCGACTGCTGGATTATTACACAGAGATCAATTCATATTCCTGTTTTTTTCTTTTATTCGAAGGTTACAGTTTGTAAAATACATTCGTGTTTTGTTCCTATAGATAGCATATTAGTCACCATAAGGTAAGGTGTATTCTGTAGTTATGACGGCACATTATGTAACCCGCGTTGTGGAATTCTGAGCTCGAAACTTTGCGGTCTTATAACCTACCTAATAAAAGCAGATAAACATTGCCTTTAACATTGGTCTGAACTAGGGAAATAATTATAAGGCAGGTCTGAAACAGGGTATTGATTTAAGGGTCAGGTCATAAATAGGGTATCAAATTTTTGGTTAGGTCATAAATAGGGTAGGGAAAATCGCAGATTTTGGTCATAAATAGGGTAAGGGTTTTGGGAAACGGGCCGCACACCCCTGCCCAATTTTTCTGCGAGTACCCCCCCGGGACTGCTATGCGTCAGCCGGATGTTACTTGCGCAATATAGGCCACCTCTCAGGAAGTATATATTAACAAGTGTTCATCAACTGGCCAAACTGGCCAATATATCCGCACACTGCGAGTACTTTGTCAAGTACGAATGTCTTGACTCGCAGCTCCTCAATGGTCCAGGCAGCATTGGTTATATGCATGATTGGTGGGTATCACGCGACGGCAAGGCAATGACATATTGGGAAGGTGGAATTATACTTCTTACATGCACACGTGGGGTTGAATCGATCATGCGCAGATCCGCCCTTTGATGCAATTTTGACATAAATGATTATGTCTCGCGGGAGAACAGAGAACTGTTTACAACTACAGCTGAACTTCCTGTGATTCAACTGAGATTTGGTAATACAGGGAAGCTGGAGACGATGAACGAGGTTACCACACCCTTGAAACTGAAGTATTATTTCATAAATTGAGACTGTTGTAAGTTCTACACGTCAGACAAGTACTAATGAAAGACAGAGTGCATCAAAGCAAAAAATCAAACGACTTTTTAAATCTGTTACGAAACTAGAATCTATGGTACTTAAGTATAAAATACCTTGAATACTTGCTTAAATTGAACGCAGCTGGCTTATGTTACTATTGGGATTACATGTGTAGTCGTTTTGAGAATTGAGTTTGAATAAGGCAGGAATTAATTCTCGTCTGGGCCAGTCAGGTCTCGTTATGTTAAAATAAATTTTAGCCCGGTCATTAACTGGAATGTACCGTGGTTTATGAGATAGCAATCAAAAGGATAAAACTCATTATTGCTTTTCGATTGTTATATTGTTTGTGTTATAACAAAAAGAAAGGTCCTTAACTAAAAGAAAAAACTACAACTTTTTTATTATTAATTATTTATTTATTTGCAACGCAATAGTAAAAACAAAAAATTGTAAGATAAGTCAAAAAGGAGAAGTAGAGAAGAGACCTAATACAAACTATAAAAGCTTAGGCCTCCTTGAACCACGCTCTATAATTGTTTACACCAAGTGATGCAAACTATGGCGGAAGGTCTAAGGCGGTGGAAATGATTTAAGATAGTTCTTTATATTTACTTATTAATTTAATCTTTAGCATTTTCTTAAAGGAGGAAAGGGATCGAGAGTTGATGACTTCGTTGTCAAGTGAACGTTTTTCCTTTGAAAAAAAAAAAAAAGACTGAAGACTTCTAACGTTCGTTCGACAATAAGGTAGACGATAGGCCTGGGAGTTTCCAGTATTGTAAGGGTGGAATTGATTTGGGAGAAATTTCTATAAAACCTTAGAGGTTATTAAAAAAATTTGCAAGAATACATAAATTAACCTAGTTGAAGCGAATGGCTATGGATACTTAGGACCCTGTTTACGGAGTGGGGACCCCAGTCTAGTGGGGTAAGTTTCTTTTGTTTTGTGTCCCCAGAGCGTGAGAACAAAAGAAACCAACCCCTCTAGACCAGGGTCCCCACTCCATGTAAACAGGGCCTTAAAAAAGCTTATTCCCTGTCAACGCTGCTGTTCTTGTTATAGTATCTTTCCAGTTAGGAAAATACCTGAATTTGAACCATATAATGACACTACTATCAATAATACCTGTAAAATAAAAATTGAATAAAAACCCTTCCTCGTTATTTATAAACAGAAATAAGTAAACATTTATGCGACGTATATGGAGTAGGAGCTCTCTATCAAAATCGATCAAACAACACGCCTATGACTATAAATTCAAGGGTGTAGGCCTCAAGCACCCCTAATGATTAGAACATACAAAACAGTAACGAGACTATAAACAGGGGAAGGATGAAGACAGTGGATGGCAGGAGCTGGAGAAACAAGACCATCCATGATCATGGCCAAGCGTAAGTACTTCTACTAAAAAAGCTGGGACCAGATTACTGGCATTGGAGATAAAAGGAAAAAAAATCAGGCAACCAAGGCAAAAACATAGATAAACTTGTACAACAGCGCTAAAATGGCTGGCAGCGATTAGATCTTATTACATTGC
>CALNXK010000043.1:0-167500 GCA_942486035.1 Porites lobata
TGTTACCCTTGTTACCCCTGTTACCCCTGTTACCCCTGTTACCCCTTGTTACCCTTTGTTACCCCTTGTTACCCTTGTTACCCTTGTTTCCCCTATTACCCTAGTTACTCCTTGCTACCCCTGTTAACCCTTGTTACCCCTGTTACCCCTTGTTAACCCTTGTTACCCCTGTTACCCTTGTTACCCCTGTTACCCCTTGTTACCCCTGTTACCCCTTGTTACCCTTGTTACCCTGTTACCCCTGTTACCCTTTGTTACCCCTGTTACCCCTTGTTACCCCTGTTACCCTTGTTACCCTTGTTACCCTTGTTACCCCTTGTACCCCTTGTTACCCTTGTTACCCTTGTTACCCCTGTTACCCCTTGTTAACCCTTGTTACCCCTGTTACCCTTGTTACCCCTGTTACCCCTTGTTACCCCTGTTACTCCTGTTACCCCTTGTTACCCCTTGTTACCCCTTGTTACCCCTGTTACCCCTTGTTACCCTTGTTACCCCTGTTACCCCTTGTTACCCTTGTTACCCCTTGTTACCCTGTTACCCCTGTTACCCCTTGTTACCCCTTGTTACCCCCTTGTTACCCTTGTTACCCCTGTTACCCCTTGTTAACCATTGTTACCCCTGTTACCCTTGTTACCCCTGTTACCCCTTGTTACCCCTGTTACTCCTGTTACCCCTTGTTACCCCTGTTACCCCTTGTTACCCTTGTTACCCTGTTACCCCTTGTTACCCTTGTTACCCCTTGTTACCCTTGTTACCCTTGTTACCCTTGTTACCCCTTGTTACCCCTGTTACCCCTTGTTACCCCTGTTACCCTTGTTACCCCTTGTTACCCTTGTTACCCCTTGTTACCCCTTGTTACCCTTGTTACCCCTTGTTACCCTTGTTACACCTTGTTACCCTTATTACACCTTGTTACCCCTTGTTACCCTGTTACCCCTTCTTACCCCTGTTACCCTTTAGTACCCTTGTTACGCTTGTTACCCCTTGTTACCCTTGTTACCCCTTGTTACCCCTGTTACCCCTTGTTACCCCTGTTACCCTTGTTACCACCCTGTTACCCCTTGTTACCCTTGTTACCCCTGTTACCCCTTGTTACCCCTTGTTACCCCTGTTACCCCTTGTTACCCCTGTTACCCCTGTTACCCCTTGTTACCCTTGCCCTTTACCCCTGTTACCCCTTGTTACCCCTGTTACCCCTTGTTACCCCTTGTTACCCCTTGTTACCCCTGTTACCCCTGTTACCCTTGTTACCCCTGTTACCCCTGTTACCCCTTGTTACCCCTGTTACCCCTTGTTACCCTTGTTACCCTTGTTACCCTTACCCCTTGTTACCCCTGTTACCCCTTGTTACCCTTGTTACCCCTGTTACCCCTGTTACCCCTTGTTACCCTTTGTTACCCCTGTTACCCCTCTTACCCCTTGTTACCCCTGTTACCTCTTGTTACCTCTTGTTACCCCTTGTTACCCCTGTTACCCTTGTTACCCCTTGTTACCCCTTGTTACCCCTTGTTACCCTTGTTACCCCTGTTACCCTTGTTACCCTTTGTTACCCCTGTTACCCCTTGTTACCCCTGTTACCTCTTGTTACCTCTTGTTACCCCTTGTTACCCCTGTTGCCCCTGTTACCCTTGTTACCCCTGTTACCCCTTGTTACCCTTGTTACCCCTGTTACCCCTTGTTACCTTTGTTACCCCTGTTACCCTTGTTACCCTTGTTACCCTTGTTACCCCTTGTTACCCCTGTTACCCCTTGTTACCCCTGTTACCCTTGTTACCCCTTGTTACTCCTTGTTACCCCTGTTACCCCTTGTTACCCTTGTTACCCTTGTTACCCCTGTTACCCTTTGTTACCCCTGTTACCCCTTGTTACCCCTGTTACCTCTTGTTACCTCTTGCTACCCCTTTTTACCCCTGTTACCCCTGTTACCCTTGTTACCCCTGTTACCCCTTGTTATCCTTGTTACCCCTTGTTACCCCTTGTTACCCTTTGTTACCCCTTGTTAACCCTTGTTACCCCTTTTACACCTGTTACCCCTTGTTACCCCTGTTACCCCTGTTACCCCTTTTTACCCCTGTTACCCCTTGTTACCCCTGTTACCCTTTTTTGCCCTTTGTTACCCTTGTTACCCCTTGTTACCCTTGTTACCTCTTGTTACCCCTGTTACCCCTTTTACCCTTGTTACCCCTGTTACCCCTTGTTACCCCTTGTTACCCCTTGTTACCCCTTTTACCCCTTTTACCCCGTTTACCCCTTGTTACCCTTGTTACCCCTCGTTACCCTTTGTTACCCCTTGTTAACCCTTGTTACCCCGGTTACCCTTGTTACCCCTGTTATCCCTTTTTACCCCTGTTTTTCCTGTTACCCCTTGTTACCCCTGTTACGCCTTGTTACCCCTTGTTACCCTTGTTAACCCGGTTACCCCTTGTTACCCGTTGTTACCCTTGTTACTCCTTGTTACCCTTGTTACCCCTTGTTACCCCTGTTACCCCTTGTTAACCCTAGTTACTCCTTGTTACCCCTTGTTACCTCTTTTTACCTCTTGGTCCCCCTTGTTACCCTTGTTACCCCTTGTTACCCTTGTTACCCCTGTTACCCTTTGTTACCCCTGTTACCCCTTGTTACTTCTTGTTACCCCTGTTACTTCTTGTTACCCCTGTTACCCATTGTTACCCCTTGTTTCCCCTTTTTACCCCTGTTACCCTTGTTACCCCTGTTACCCCTTGTTACCCCTGTTACTCTTTTTAATCCTTGGTACCCGTGTTACCCCGTGTTACCCCTTGTTACCCGTTGGTACCTTCTTTACCCTTGTTGCCCTGGTTACCGTTTGTTACCCCTGTTCCCCCTGTTACCCCTTGTTACCCCTTTTTCCCCTTTGTTACCCCTTGTTATCCCTTGTTACCCCGGTTTTCCTTGTTACTGCTTGTTACTTCCTGTTATTCTTTGTTACCCCTTTTTACCCCCGTTACCCCTGTTGCGCCTGTTTCTCTTGTTACCTCTTGTTACCCTTGTTATCCCTTGTTACTTCTTCTTACCTTTGTTACCCTGTCTTTCCCCTTGTTACCCCTTTTTCCCCTTGTTACGCCTTGTTAGCACTTGTTTCCCTTGTTACCCCTTGTTCCCCTTGTCAGCCCTTGTTACCCCTGTTTCCCTTGTTACCCTGTGTTACTCCTGTTACTTCTTTTTCCCCTTGTTACCCCTTGTTACCCCTTGTTCCCCTTGTCATTCCTTGTTACCCCTGTTTCCCTTGTTACCCTTTGTTACCCCTGTTACCCCTTGTTACCCTTGTTACCCTTTGTTACCCCTTGTTACCCTTGTTACCCCTCTATTTCTTTTACGCTTGTTACCCCTTGTTACCCCTTGTTCCTCTGGTTACTCTTTGTTACCTCTTGTTACCCCCATCACCTCTTGTGACCCCTGTTTCCCTTGTTGCCGCTTGTTACCCTTGTTATCCCTTCCTACCCGTTCTTTCCTTTGTTACCCTTTGTTACCCCTGGTTACCCCTCTTAACCCTTGTTACCCCTTGTTCCCCTTGTTACCCCTTATTACCTGTGTTCCCCTTGTTCCCCTTGTTACCTCTTGTTACCCCTTGTTACCCCTTGTACCCCTTGTTCTCCTTATTACCCCTTGTTACCCTATGTTACATCTTTTTACCCTGTGTTACCATTTGTTGCCCTGTTGTACTCTGTGTTACCCTTTGTTACCCCGTGTTACCGTTTGTTACCTTTTGGTAGCCTTTGTTTCCCTGTGTTACCCTTGGCTACCCTGTGTTACCCTTTGTGACCCCTTGTTACCCTGTTTTACCCTTTGTTGCCCTGTGGTACCCTTTGTTATCCTTTTTATCCCTTTGTTACCCTGAGTTGCCCTTTATTATCCTGTGTTATTCCTTGTTACTCTTTGTTACCCTGTCTTACCCTGTGTTACCGTGTGTTACTCTTTCTTACCCTGTGTTACCCTTAGAGCTCAGCCTTGTGAAGTGTAGTTATTGGTCTGATACATTACACGCTATTGTTGAATGTGGAAGTGCATTTATTTAGGGTATTGGTAAAGCCGGAATGCAAATGTTAGTTGACTACCCCCTGCTCTTTACATATATGGTGGTAATATTGATGTAAGTGTTGTTTTGAGGAGCAAAGGAACCCTTGTATGTAACTCATCTTTTAGTACAGTCGACTCTCTCTTAACGGACACCTCTATAAGACGGACACCTCCATAAAATGGACACCTAGAGTTGGTCCCTGCCTTTCTTTACTCCCTTTATTTGACTCTCTATAAGACGGTCTCCTCTCTAAGACGGACACTTAGTACCGGTCCCAAAGGTGTCCGTCTTAGAGAGAGTTGACTGTATATTTAACAGAACATCTCCGTCTCTCCTGCACACATTTGTTGTTGATACTGTGCTCAACTTTCCAATGCCATTCCAGATAATTCTTACTTACACCAACACATCCCGAGTAAACGCCTTCAGGCGTCTTCTTGTTATTCATGAATCAGGATAAAATTTTAATATAAATTTAATTTTGAACTGTAACATTATATGCTGGAAAGATGTTTATTAAAACTCCATTAGCAATACGCACCTTGAACCTTCATGTTAAAGACTAACCAGTATTTTAGTTCCAATCATTGAATTGGTGTCAGTTGAAAGGCCAAAGCTAAAGCTAACCATTATTGGAACGACACTCTGTAAACCATGCCTCTTTAAACTATGCTTTGGTTGCTATGGTTACAGGTCTTGTCTGAAACTCAGTTTGAGCGAGTTGGTGGTACAAGCATGGGAGGAGGAACGTTCTGGGGCCTGGGCTCTCTGCTCACCAAAGCCAAGGTACTTTTCTTGCGGGACAATTAAGCAATTCCTTATCTCATACACATCCGTTTCTTGTGCCGTCACATAACGCTTCTCCTGTGGGGAAGAACGTTGCGTGACAACACAAACAACGGCTGCGTACTAGGCAATAGGTACCTTAAGATCTGACGATGCGACGGAAACGAAAACGTCAAAAAAAACAATAACAACTTCAGGAGAGTTTGACAAAGTAAGTGGGTAAGAATAATCGCGATAAAAATTGAAAGAACGCAAATTCACTTTTTTAAGCGACATTTTCGCTGCCATCGCGTCCTTTGATATTAAAGTCCCCAATGCCAAGCGGGCATTACGCTCGCTCTTGTATAGTAGTTAACGAGAACACAGGCCTCGCTGCATCTTCCCGCTTCCGAAGCTTACCATATGGTAATAAATGTTATTTAATTTGCAGGGTTTTGATGATTTACTAGAGCTGGCGACAAAGGGGCGCCACCAGAACGTGGACATGCTGGTATGACAGATTGGTTTTCTCAGACTTTGAAGATTTTTTTAGATATTTTTCAAGACTAATATATTTTTTTTACATCGCTACAAGTCGTTTCGCTGCAACCAAGTTTGTGTATTAAACAGTTTAAAACAATTTAGAATGAACTACAAACGGGTTAAGTTAGCGAAACGACTTTACAACTTTGCAGCGAATCGACGTCATTATGCAGCGAAACGACCATACTCCGATGGTATGGCGGGCTACGGGCTCTCTCCACTTCGTAACTTCGTGCTCTCATATCGAATAAAAAATTCCTAGGCGTTACTAAATCTTACTACGAACATTCTCAAATATCTTGTATCCAATTTTCATTGAATGAAGGCTAAAGGAAGGGACAATTTGCAACTGATTTTAGCTATGGAGGAAATAGAAGATAAACAGAAGCTGATAAAGATAAAATTCAAAGCGAGGTGGTAACTCAGTGCGACGTAACGCCTTCTGGTTAAGGACTGCGTTCAGTTTTTTATTTGTTGTTGTTGTTTTCGCGGTTCAGTGTTTTTAAACTTTGGTTCAGTTTTTAGTCACAGCATGGAAATCAATCGGCATCTAACTTCTTCTTATAATATCGAATACATTATCCAAACGGAAGGTGAAGGGAATTGGCGAATTTCAATGCCAGAGGATGATCAAAACCCAAATTCTCTAAACTAATATACGGTAAAATATATAGCATCCAGAAAGAAGAATTACTAATCACATCTTGAACGTCTATTGCCCAGGTGAGAGACATCTACGGTGGCGCGTACGATACATTGAAACTACCAGGAGATCTAACAGCGAGCAGCTTTGGAAAAACGGTGCGATCTCCGCGGGATGAACACCACGGTTTGTATTAACTTATTTTTACTTCTTACAGGGGTAGAATTAAAAGTTCGCGCGTTAAGGACGTCGTTTCCTTACAGGACTCTTACAACAGAGATAAAGCTTGTTTAATTATGGTTTCTTTTTCCCTTTTAGCTGGACAGTTCGCCGAAGCAGACATTGCTAAGAGTCTTTTACATATGATCAGTAACGACATAGGCCAGGTAAGGTGAAGTACAAGTCTTAATGTGCATGTGGAAAGGTACTCAGGCAGCTTACATTCTGTCAGAGCCGGTCGGCAATACAAGGCCTGTTGTAGAGAGAACAGGAAGCTTAAGCAATCACGATGACAGCGACAAGAACGTCAACTTTGAACGTTGACTTTGCTAAATACAGTGATATATCAACAGTACGAGGGGATAGCGCTCGGAAAGGATCAACAGCGACTTCCGGTGCCCAATTTCCCGCGCTGTCATTGGTCAAGCCAACAGATTTTCCTTTCTAGAGGTTTATAGTTTTATAGCTAGAGCCCCCCTCCCCCCCGCCCCCCGAGAGCTTGATCGCAGGTTTATACTTTTGTTTTGTCCAATTTTAGATTGCCTCGCTTTATGCCAAGCTGAATGGCTTAAAGAAAATCTACTTTAGTGGTTATTTCATCCGCGGTAATCCAGTCACGATGCATACTATCTCCTACGGCATCAACTACTGGTCCAAGGTAAGCATGCTTTAGTTTTCTTTGGGAGTGAAACGTTTATCAAATATCTGTCAAAGAGTTGTAGGAGACAGTGCCATTAACTTTGCTGGTTTCTTTTATTTTGAAAATAGTTCTTTGTGCCCAAAACACCTTTTTAAGTAGTAAAGTGGTGTGGGAATTATCCGTTTTTTGTGTTGGCGTTTCACTGGTACTGATGTATACATGGGGAATTTTTCAGGGAACTCAACAGCCTTTATTTCTGAGACACGAAGGTTATCTTGGTGCTATTGGAGCGTTCTTAAAAGGAGCTGATGAAGACGGTACGTTTAAGTCCCTTTTTGTACATCATCATGTGTTTCAAAAACTCATCAAAATAATAAGAAGGATATAAAATTAGCCTATCAAATTGGAAAACACACACCACAGGGGAATTGTCACTTGCCCTAAGAGCACATTTTTCATTTTTCATCTTTTATTCATTATTATTTTCGATTTAAGAATACCGTGTGTGAATTACCTTCTTCCTTTCACGAACACCCTCAGTGCGATAGGCACTTTTTGGTGTTTCTTGCTGACACGATTGTTGTCCAGTTTTATGTATATTCCATCCTTCCCCGCAGCGCCCGCGCTGAAAATCGTTGCTCATTGGTTCATGGCAGGAGCTCTTAACCCGGAACTCCCATACTGAGCCTATGTCATGGCGTTTTTACGGACCAGTTTATTTTTAGATACATTTTAGGGTACTTTTTCTCGCGAAAATAGAATCTGCACCATGTCTATGAGCGCATTTGAAGTATAAGATATCAAAAAGGAAAAATAAAAATATATACCATTTTTAGGTCTGTAGGTTTTGCTAACTGGCTTGTGGAATTTAAAAGATACTCAAAATTCGCGCAAAACCATTCTAAAAGTAAACTTGGAAGTTGCTCACTCCGGGTTATTGCCTCCTTTTCGTGGCCATCATCACTAATCTGTGTAACCTTAATTATTCAACATTTACAGTTGACTTTTCTGTAAGCAAACTTAACGGTTTGACATGGAGAGAGAACTATGCAGGAAGTTCTGGTCTGTCAGCTGCAAAACGGCCTGCTGATTTGATGAGTGCAAGGAATGCTGATTCTGTTAGGGTAAGCTGTATTGGTTTGAGACTTTTGAGTATATCGTCAACTTCATTAAGATATCCAGTGTTTTAGACTCGACAGATCACGAAATAAGAGTTTACTGAAAGGTAGTCTCCTTCGCAGCCGCTTGAACCGTAGTCACGCAATGCTCCTCGCTCCAACGCGTGGGGGCGGGGAGCATTGCGTGACTCCTACCCTAGCGGCGGCAAAGTCACGCAATGCTCCCCGGTTACAAAACCTGTGGTTGTAGACTTTTTCATTTTTCCAAAAATCCTTAGGTTTTTGGATTATTTTAACTTAGAAAATTAGATCTTAAAGCTTAGCTCTATTTTATCATTTTAAAAAAGACAAAATAAAATCAGAGTTTTCTTCATAAATTAGGCTGATTTAGCGACAGAACGGGAACCCCAGTTGACGACGGCGCGTGTAAATCAAACTACAGGCTTGACCAATGGCAGAGCGGCAAATTGAGCACCGGAAGTCGTGTTTAGTCCTTTCTGCGCGCTTTCTCTTCGTCAACTGACGTTCCCGTCTTGTTGCTAAATCAGCCAATTGTCAAAGCTAAGGTGAATCGGCTACCATGAAAAGATTCAAAACCTGACGTTTCGAGCTTTTCTATCTCATCACAGTGGCAAAATTACGTTATCAACTCAGTCATAACTGAGCTAAATTATTCAGTTTTAAGGGCTGTCTATGAAAGGCATTCCTGTGGTTTAATTCATTCATTTATTCATGTATTTCAGTGTGACGTTTTAGAGATGGATCAATTTACTCACACGCTCGTTCCATTCCCTCTCCTCGCTTCCCCCGGAGACTACTTCCCTGACACCCAGGACCTCACGGTTGATACTGAGGCGAGAGAATATTGGTTACAATGCTTCGAAGACGCGTTGGACAAAGTAAGGTTGATTGTTTTAAAATCTCTTGGGCTTTATTTTAGTGTTCTCGATTTCTGCCTTATTGAAGCAAACTTCGGGCAGACTTTCGGATTGGAATGCATCATTTAAACGTTGAGTTCACCGATTAATTGACCACTGTTCAAACGGGGGGTCAAGTTAACTTTTACTTCTGGGAACTTCTGGCACTGTTAGTAGTGGGGGGAAACAAGTGGCCAATAGCTGACCGGCGCGTCCCCAGTACCAACCCTCAAACAATTGCGGGACATATTTCGGCTCCGGTCTTCTTGTCGTTTCTAAAGTAGCGAATGTAGCGAATATTAAAAGACTGTAAACAAATCTATGGTGTTCGTTTTTAGCGCAAGTTCAACGAATTCAGTGTTATGCTCACTTCTATTTAATGCCTTTAGGTTGTCGAGCGAGCAATAGCCTGCCAACCTGAGTCCACGGATGCCAAAGAAAGAGCAGAAAAGTTTCGCAAGAAATTTTGTCTTCGTCTGAATGTTCTCAAGCAACAGCCTGCGTGAGTTTCTTATAAAATTCATTCTTTTGCCTCTGCTCCTAATGTTCCTAATTTAATCGGCATTTGCCACTCTAAAAACAAGAAGAGGACTGGCGGTGAATGTCCCGCAATGGTTCCTGGGATCGTTACTGGTGACGTGTCGGTCAGCTATTGGCCAATTTTTCCCCGTCCCTTGTAACAGTCCCAGAAGTCTTAACGAATGTAAACTCGTCCCAGTTTCTTTCTCGTTTCTAAAGTGGCGAATTGCTCAGCTAATGTGGCGAGTTGTTTCCTTTTCTTTTCGTCACAGGGCTTACGGAACATTGAATGTACGCAGTTTGTTAGACGTCAGAGAACAGTACCTCAACGAGTTTAGCTTTCCTGATCCTTACGCAGAGGTAATGACTCAAGCGGATTCATCGATTATGAACTTTCATCTCAGGCTAAGTTGATCTGACGCCTTTTCAATACGCATCGTTTTATCGCTCAGTGGTGACCCACCACAGAGCGGCAAACAAGCCATTTTAGACATGTGCGATTTAGTTTTGAATAATCGTTCCCCGTCTTTTATTGTTAATCCAGTTTCCTTTGCCGTTTTTCCGTCAGGTAAAACAACAAGAAAACGAGGCTGCCCTTCTTCTCTTGTCCAAACGACTTGAAGAATTAGACACGTTGCCATGGGAACTGCGGCAGCGTGCTTTGGTAAAAGGAGTAATAGCAGGAAACTTTTTCGACTGGGGTGCAAAGGAAGTCGCTAAGTAACTAAACCTTCAAGATGTTATAACTTAATGCGATATTCTGAAACGAAGACAAAATTTCAAAACATATTACAAACAACTGCATCTGTAAAAACACACATTAATTTTACTGCTCCACTCATAAAGAAATTTAAAGCTTAAATTCCTTCGAGTATTCCTCATTCTAAGCCCTTTTTCTCGCCTTTTTACCCACTGCCTGTTTTTCACTTCAGTTTCCGGTCATTTTAAAAACAAACCATCCACCTTCATACACAAACCGTCCCCTGGCCCTTGCTTTTTAAAATCAAACCTTTTTTCGCCTTTTTCAAGGAACGTCTAAAATGCTTTTATCCGAACAACTTTTTTCTTCTTTAGACTCATGGAAGAAGGTCATTTTGACTTTGGCTCAGCAATGAAGAAGTTGCAAGGTAATATAACGCGATTATACCCAGTATTTTTTGACAGTACCTTCTCCAGAACTCTATATACTCAAATATGTTTCTGCTAAACATTTAAATTTGCATTTAGCCCGGCCGTGGTTGAAAGATGACCTGCATGCGTGGATTGAGCGATTAAAGGTCAGTCTTCTTTTAAATAGCTCAGTCGCGTGTCCCTTATGGCAACGTAATTGTATTGTATTATTCACTGACGAACGCATCTGCAGTTTTAGTAGTCTACTCGACTTTTTTATTGCAGGGACCTCCTCATAAATTGGCTGTCGTATTTGTGGACAACAGCGGCGTGGATATTATATTAGGAATGTTTCCTTTTATCAGAGAACTCCTTTCACGTGGAACAAAGGTATAGTAGCTATTTGAAGCTGTCCTATAGCTAAAAGCCAGCGGAAAATAAGAAGCCTTCGTTTCGTAAGGTTGGGAAATATCGTGCACTTGCGGGGAGAGACTGAACTGGGGGCCAAACGAGATTGAGCGGTTTTTTAATCTGCTGAACAATGCCACCGAAAGCAAGGAAAAGAAAAATAGAACCTCTTTCTCAGGAATGGAAATAAAGCTTTATTACTAAGTTGCTTGCAAACTAGCAAGCTTTATTGGCAGGTTTTTGGAGGCTTGTTGACGTGTTTGTTACTCTTTTTTCTTGTCATGCCCTTACAAAACATTTTATATAAGATTTGCGTGATGCGTGACTATTTTGCGTGACATTTTCAGGTAGTTATGGCTGCCAACTCATACCCAGCCCTTAATGATGTTATGTTCAGTGAACTTGTAATTCTAACCGAGAGTGTAGCAGATTTATGCCCCGAAATAAGGTATGCTTGGCTATTGTTTTCTGTGATTGACAAGTGAGAAACAGATACTGACTCTGGTATTGATCTATCATCATCACCATCATCGTCATTTCATCATTATCGTCGTCACTCTCAACACCATCAACGCCGTCATCCTCTCATCATCTTCCACTGCACTTTATTTGAGTATCAATGCCTAAAGTGAGAATGAACTGACTGAATGAACTATATTTTTACGTCTCCTACTAAAGACTCGACCGTCATTTTACGTGATCATTCGAGACACGCGAAGGTCTAGCTGTGAGCAAGGCAAAAAGCAAATAATACTCTGGGTACTGTTCCCGTTCCAAGGATCAAACCCACCACCTCCCGCTCTGCAGACAAATCCTCTAACGACTTAGCTAGTCCTGCCGCGGTCTATATATTTATCGTACGACTATCAAATTAGGGAAATCATTGTAGAGATAAAAAACAGGAAGTATTTCCAACAGAATTACTTTAAGTATAGTCATATGCATATATAGACTAATTTCTACTGTTTGGTTTCGTTGTGTCGCTAACTACTAGAGCCCTGTTACCCACTTGCTAAAATGTTACTATAAATGTTTACCTGTCCTAGGGCTGCATATAAGGAAGGACGCTTAGTTCCCATGGAGTCAGGAATCGGATCCCCCTGTTTAGACTGCAGGTATGTCGATGTCTTTTTAACAAGTCTTCTACTCATCGCAAGACCGAATACATCTTCTTCTAAACATACCACCTGATGTAAACTATGTTTATGCTATTATTTGTTATTATGATTTAATGCTTGTTCCACCCGCAAAGTCCATTTTGTTTAGTTTGTTTCCAGTTATTTACGCACCCTTTCTCGCCATGGAACTAAACGGTAGTTAAGAAATTACTCATAAATGATACTGTTATATGGCTGGAAATTTTTCCTAAAAGTGTGCGCTCTCATTGGTTACTTCGAGGTCACATGACATCAAACTATTAAACTTTTTCCCGCCAACATTGCAACATCTTTGACGTCAGAGAGTAACAGTGCACTGTTACCCGGGAATGTTGACCGACGACCGCCGTTACAGCGAGGTTTAATGAATTAAAACAAATCACTTAATGGCTGGTCCCAAGGGAAACACTTAATTTTGTTTCCCGAGAATCTCAATGTTTCTAGAGGCGGAGCCGAGGAAAACATTGTGATTCTCGGGAAACAAAATTAATTGTTTCCCTCGGGACCAAAACATTGTGAAATATGGAAGAAAGGCCAATTTAAGCACTAAAACCTGCTTCGACATCTCAGAATTACAAAAAAACTAGAGAAATTGCTCAAAATGCAAAAAGTTGCTCGGAACGAAAAAAGTTGCTCGAAATACGAGAAGTTGCTAAAAAGTTGTCGAACAACTTGTGGAAAACCCTAACTTCAAATATAGTTTGCTAGTGAACAAAAAAAACAGTTGGGGTGAATAGCCAAGAACGTGGAACGATTTACACCTCGAATTAATAAATTTACATCGAAACGACTTGTATAGAAACAACTTTGTATCAAAACGACCGTTAACCTGTGTCACGGCGTTCTCGCTCATTTTGTTGTTATTGCCAATTACGCTTCCTTATGCGCTATGGAAGTTAAAGTTAACGAAGAAATTACTTGTAAACGAAAAAAACTTAGCTTCTTTTCCCAACAAATATACTTTTCACGAGGGGGTAAACACCGGGTAGTTACCATTTTAATGAAAAAAACCGGATATTTCGGTTGGAAAATCAAATGGTTCGCGCCATTCCGTTTGGGAAGCTTCAGAAATATGGGCTGTGATTTTAGGCGATGCAATTTTTCTACTCTTTTTAGTCTGTTCAGCTGATTTGGAAAGTACTTTGTGGCGGGTTGTGCTCCCACAACATCAAATTTTACACTTTTATGTTTAAGCAAAGGATTTCCACCCGGGTGTTTTGTGTAAATGGTAAGTACCCAGCGTTTCACGAGAAGCCCATTTCAATTCTTTATGCATTTACTACAGTGTTCGGTACATGATTGTCACCTAGAAAAAAAACGTCGTCAGTATGCCGGAAATAACTCCAGACACCAACACGTGACAGACCATGGCAAGTCCTGTCGTGCTACTGTTTGGCAATCCCGTAACACTTTAATTCTCCCAGCGTGTGGTAGCCCTTCTCGTCGTATCCATCATGTTCGCCTGTGTCTCCAAATCTGAGCTGTTTGACCGGAAGTTTTGTTTTGTCTGTCAGGAGACCGCTGTCTTCACGCCATTGGTGGTCATTTTTGTCACAGTGGCAGCCTTGGTGTGAGTTTGCACATGAATTAGTCGTCCCGCATGCACACTTGTTACTTTCAGGCGAGGCTCCTCCCCAGTACGTCATCTTCTTAGAGTCGCGTGACACCCACCATCCATATGGGTTACTGTCAAAATTAAGCATGGAGTCGTAGCATTCATATTTAATGAACTGTTCACAATGCGAAGAAACGTTAGTAAGGGTCGCTAGCTGGGAAAAACTTGCACCTGAGTAGGAAATATTCCTCGAGTAGGAACCTCTTTCAGCGAATTTGTCCACCTCTGTTCTGCTCTCACTGTCGTGACTTATAACTGTCACGCCAACTCCATTCTTGTCACGCATGTCGCAATGCACTGTAAACGGCGCCAGGCCTCCTTCACCATCTGGATCAATGACGTAACTTCCGCTTGAATTACTTACGAATTTCTTTATCACAGAACAGGAAAGGGGCATTTCAGTCTTAATTTTCACAGTCGATTCTATTGTTTTGATTACATTTTTCACTCTGCAGGTGTATAATCCGTCGTGCGACTTTTTTACACTAGCAATGACTAGTGTGTTATTTTGCAAAACTTGCGAGTCGACCGGAAGTGAAGGTTTGCCATCTTTTAACCACGTGACTGTAGTTTTCAGTTCACTCTGGGCAACACATGGGAGATGCACAGGAGACGCGGAGCGAGGACTAAGTTCCTTAGGGGGACGAGCTAAAAACCGCAGACGCGAGAAAACCATCAACAAAGTTGCATCTCGTGCACTTCCCAGGATATTCCTGGCTTCACAGTGGTACGTTCCTCCGTCCTTTTTTGTCACGTTGCTAATTTTCAACGTTTCATTTGATACGTAAGCTCTGCGAGATAAACGACCGATTGATTTAGACCACGTAAAATGAGGTTGCGGCTGACCAGTGGCACTACAGGCAATGGAAACATTTTGTCCCTCCTCCGCTATCAGACGATTGGATGACAAATGAACCCGAGGGGCAACTGTTGGTAAAAAAAAAACGTTTAAAAGTCAAAAAGATGATGCCCTCTCTAAAATCATGGTAAATCGAATAATCGAGGACCATGTGTATTGTAGGTGGTGTCAGTCGACAGTGGTGATGAATGTCGGTCAGTCAAGTATCCAGTGACACTCAGTTGATAGTCTTCCGACAATCGGTCAATACTCAACTCAATCGGTCAAGTGTCGCTCAAGTATCAATTGTTTCCGCAAGGCTACAAGTCTTTCCAAAGAATTTTAATTTTAGTCAACAAATGTGGAATTGAATTTATAACAGGTCATTAAGTAGAACCTTAAAGCAATGGTGTGGTTTTTTCGATTATTTTTACAAAAAAAAGTTCTTAAAAATACTTACATTGCACGTTCAATTGCACTGAAGCGTTGACACTTCCCAACAGGTTTTGCGCGCTGCAGGTGTAGATTCCGGCATCTTCTTTTGTAACTTTCCTTATAATCAGGGCACTACTTGGTTCTACCACGTGACGGCCAATCGGAAGTGACGAGTTTTTCTTAGACCACGTGACCCTTGGTGCTGGATTCCCGTCTGCTTTACACTTCAAGACTGCTGTTTTTCCTTCGTTTACTGTCTTTTTAAGTAGAATCTCGATAAGCACAGGAGGCGAAAGCGATCTTCCTTCCTCGCCTTTCTGACCCTTCTCTCCCTGGGGGCCTCTTGGTCCCGGTAGTCCCACATTTCCCTGTACTCCCGGATCTCCCTTTGTTCCCATTGGTCCTGGAATTCCCTGGGGGCCATACTTCCCAGGGTTTCCCGGTCTTCCTCGGCGGCCCTGTTTTCCTCTCGGTCCTGCGCGACATAACACGTGATCTTTAGCGCAGATTTGGTTCTGTAGAAGTCTCAGCTCATCTCGTATCAGCAGTTGTACATAAGAAGGTGTTACTGTGGGACTAGGTTGTCCATTTGGTGATGAAACACTGCGCTTTTCCCTTGAATTGCCTGCCTTGTGATCTAAACAATCAATAAACAAATGACATTTTTAGTGTTCATTCATATGTTTTGTTGAGTTTTATGTAAAATCGAGTGGCTTGAAAATGCAGTGTCATTTATTTAAACAAACGTCGCTGTTTTCCAAAGTAGGGAGCTTAAGCGACAACGACGGCGAGGACTACAAAGACGTCGCTTAAAAAGTAAAGCGCGCTGCTTCAAACTTTATCGCGTCTCTTCTCTCTCACTCAATTCGTCAAATCTTGGCACTTTTTTGTTTGGAGTTGAATTCTAAAAGACTGCATCAAAGTTCAGGAAAAGAAAAAGAAAGTTGTTGCCTTTTGTTCCAGTCCTCGACAAAACGTGAAATTAGCCAGTTTCACGTTGTAGTCGTGCAGTGACGGCAGAGAAATGTACAAAAAAGCGTGATGCACGTGCAAAATTGTTGTTTTTCTTATCTAAACCTTTTGCTTTTATGCCGTTCTCGTTGACGTCGCCCTCGTCGTTTCTTAAGCTCTCTAATGTCAACGCATAAACACAGCTAAATCTACCTTTGTTTCCTTTCCAGCTTTCGTCTCTTGTTTCTCCCCAATGTTTGTCATTTTGTTGTACTTTTTGTAATATTTCATTCTCCATCTTATCACAGACTGTTGTTGTTTGTGTTATCAACCGTTGCTGCTCCTGAATCCTGAATTCTACATGAATAAGTGCGACACAGCACGCGATGGACAAAAGCAACCCAGACATGCAACACAAACGATCGAGCGGCGTTCTTCGCGCCATTTCTCGACGATCTTCCTTCTCCCGCTTCATCATTGACTTTAGATCTCTTTTGTCCTGACTGAATTGCGACTCAAGTTATATAGAGGACCCCAAAAGATTCTGCGGAAGAAATAATTCGATTCTCATGACTGTCTTTGATGGGAATGAGGAAGAGGAGATGAAAAAGGCAATACCACCTGAGGTGTTGTTTCTTAAACGGAAGAGATAAGATGACCATAGTTCAGACTCTAAATCCCTCTACGTGGTTGAAAACGACATAAATTTGCCCCCTTTTCAGTTTTTACCACAAAACAACAGTAAAAACGATAGCACTTTACATAAGAAGAAAAATGGGACCCAATTATCTCTTATAAACAAGTAATAGTTGACACTACAGCTGCCCCCGGTCTGTATATTGTCGGTCAATAGTATTCTTGCTCGTTGTGTAGCTCTTTGAAATATATCGATTCATAATGAAGATGTTCACACATATTCCATACAATAGGTGAGATAAATTACGGGAAATAAACGCAAGGTTCCATGCACAGTTTCGGTTCGATTTACACAGCTTTGATCAAAACATTCTCAGTTTCGAGAATAGTTTGTTCTAAACCATAAGAAAAGATTTAATTAGAAGTTTAATTTTTTGCTATTTCTCTTTCACTTTTTGCATTCAGTTCGTTTTATTTGCCGGAAAGTAAGCCTTAGCAATTAAAAGGACGTTTGATCAATTCACACTCGCGCATTGTAGTCTTATTTTAAACTTTATAGAGGAAGGACATCTGCCTTGTGACCAGGAAATAAGTCATCACAGAATTTGATGGTCGGCGAATTTCTGTAATGGTCCATCGTTTTGCTAGTGATAAGCTAGCCGTTGAATCATTCACTCGGCTTACTTGTTCTGCTTGTTTTGGGCCAAGTCTTATTCCGGTCTAAGAAAGAGAAAGAGTGTCTGGCAAGGTTCAGCTGAAGGTTTCCAATCAAAGATTTGTGAACTCGTGTCTGGCAGACTCACTTAGTGTTAAAATATACACTGTTCTACGCACCTTATAACTTCATCTACGCTTAGCGATTGTCTTTTGGTCCATAACTTTCGTAACAACTGCTCCACAGAATGTCACTGATGACACGTAACGCAAAAGAGTATCGAAGTATGACTGCACAATTCATGGATTTTTTGTGTTTTACGTCATCCTAACCATTTCGTACTTGCGGGCGCAAACAATAGAAACGTCATCATTACCTACCGATTCCTCGCGGCCCCTGTTCAAGCAAATCGAGATTTTTTCTATTTTGACTGTATGACTGTATATTTCAGCTGTAAGTACTTTCCTTAATATACGCGCGAGTTACTAGAGTGCCTCCTCGGGATTTCGCCCTCTGGGCGAAATCCCTGCGGGGGCAATAATATTTCAAATAAGATGAAGCTAACCTAAATACTTAATGCACTTGTTATGTTCTAGCTTAAACGTAACAGTTCGTCGGTCATATTTTTGATGTGTGTTATATTTTCTCATATAAATGAATACATGAATAAGTGCGACACAGCACGCGATGGACAAAAGCAACCCAGACATGCAACACAAACGATCGAGCGGCGTTCTTCGCGCCATTTCTCGACGATCTTCCTTCTCCCGCTTCATCATTGACTTTGGATCTCTTTTGTCCTGACTGAATTGCGACTCAAGTTATATAGAGGACCCCAAAAAGATTCTGTGGAAGAAATAATTCAATTCTCGTGACTGTCTTTGTTTGGAATGAGGAAGATGAGATTAAAAAGGCAATACCACGTGAGGTGTTGTTTCTTAACCGGAAGAGATAAGATGACCGTAGTTCAGACTCTAAATCCCTCTACGTGGTTGAAAACGACATAAATTTGCCCCCTTTTCAGTTTTTACCACAAAACAACAGTAAAAACGATAGCACTTTACATAAGAAGAAAAATGGGACGCAATTATCTCTTATAAATGATATTTTAAATAAGATGCAGCTAAACTAAATACTTAAGGCACTTGTTATGTTTTAGCTTAAACGTAACAGTTCGCCGGTCATATTTTTGATGTGTTATATTTTATCATATAAATGACACTATTTTATAAGACTCTGGTTCAGTTTTATGCTGATGATTAAAGCCGGCGAACTGCGACGTTTCCTCCATTTACATGCCCAGGGCTATCAATGTCCACTTTTTCCTCAAGTTACCCGTTTCAATGCTTCTTCATCTGTAAACTATTTCGTTTCTTTCTTGTATTTTTTTTCTTTGAAGGAGAGTGAACACAGAGCTGGCGTTAAAGTGTAGAGACGCAGATCTGCTAATTCTGGAAGGGATGGGCAGGTATGGCAAATTGTTAGTCGTGACATTTTCAATTGCTGTAAACGGCGTCTATCGGTAATATCAGTATAAGCTCCCCCCCGCCCCCCTCCAGGCCAAAAACATAAGAGAATAGTCCGATTATACGTCCCCTTTCAAACATCCCCCGATTACTGATTACTCTAGTCCAGGAGTATTTCTTTTGGAAAGACAAATGCTGCACCGCGCTCAAAACTCAAAAAAAAAAAAAACCGGCGAGCTAGTGGTGTGAATGTAAATAGGAAGCCATCTCTGTTGTTACTCTGATAAGCAATAGCTTTTGACTAATGAGCGCGGAAAATAACCGCTCCGTGCCGAGGAATCTGATTCCAGAATCCGTGAATTGTTTCTTGTGGAACTCAGAATACACCTCAAGGAATCCGAAATCCCATTAACGATTGGAATCCGGAATCCAAGTTCCACTGACAGAATCCGGAATTTAGTACCCAGAATCCGGAAACCACGGCGTGGAAGCCAGTCTTGGATTCCCTTACATAAGGCCACGAGAACGTGTTCAGTTATCGTAAAACTCTGAATAGACAGCACATTCGTGTTCAATAGTGTTCAATTGCGCTCTGTGCTTGAGGAGTTTGTCTCATAAGCTCTAGCTTTGAACGAATTTACTCAAACACCCTATGCCGCTCTCATTTTACTCTTCAGAGCCGTTCACACGAACTATGACGCAAAGTTCACTTGTGAAAGTATAAAACTTGCCGTGATAAAGAATCGCTGGCTCGCGCAAAGACTGGGCGGAGATATGTACAGCGTGGTCTTTAGATACGAGCAAGGAACAGTGGCATCTGTCAATAGTGTAGATTGTCCTGTGATGCAACAAAGCCAGGGGCTTGTATCGTGGGATATAGGGCACCCCGAGGAAGAGTAATGGAGGGTATGATAATAGCAGTCATGATAGTGGTGATGATGGTGATGTTGGTGGTGGTGGTGGTGGTGGTGGTGGTGATGTTGGTGATGGTGATGATGATTACAATGACGATGGTTGTTTTTCTTGTGGTGTTGACGATAATGGAGGTGACGATGATGATGAATGTTAATGACAATGGTGATGATGATGATAAGGACGATTGTGATGATGATAATTACAATTAAAGACTGATGATGCATGAAGAGCGTTGACGTATGAAAGTGATGATGGATTTGTTGGTGATGGTTGATATGGTAACGTCGATGCTTATAGTGACTGTGGCATTGATTTTGACGGTAATGAGAATGATTGTGGTGATGGAGGTGACGACGATGGCCATGATGATGGTGGCGGTAATAAAGATGATAATGATAATGAGTTTTAATGATGACGACGATGACGATGATGATGATGATGACGACGACGATGATGATGATGATGATAATGGTGACGACAACGAAAGACTATGATAGTGAAGTTGATAGCAGCGGATATGATGGTGTCGATGCTGAACATAATGAATAATTGTGAATTGCGATGTTGACTTTGGTGTCCACGGTCAAGGCAACAGTGGAGTAATTATCGCAGTTGTGTGTGGAAAAACAAAGAATACCGCAGCCAGGGAAGCGGGTATCACACAAATTGGGGAAAAGTTGAAATTAAACTTCTACATAAAGAATGACTTTTAATAACACACATTTGTATATACTATAATAGGGTCGGTTGAAATAAAGCGCATTCTACAGAAATTCAAACCCTAATACTGTTTAACTAACCTTAACTATTCACTAAAGAAATATTTGTTATTTTGATTAAACCCTCTTTTTAATCAAACATTTTTGAGCGAGCTTTGTAAGTGTTATAAATGTGCCTTCACTCATGAACAAAAATGGCCTTAAACGTCGAAAACATCGATTCATTCCCCAACGAAAGCCAATTTCTTTTTCCTTTACCACGAAAACTGAACAAGAGTGTTGGACAACTATGAAACTTGTGCTGTTTCATGTCCACATAAAATAGGGTCCTTTGAATGCAGCCTTCACCGAATTTCGTATAGCGAAAATAAATCTTAAGGTCGTCGTATGGTAATTTTCAGTATTTACTCGATAAGGATATGAAAATACTTTATGAAGCTTAATCTAACATCAACCGTGGCTAGTAGTCGAGCCCTAGAGCCTTGAGTGATGTCTACTACACTTTCTTGTTTTAACGACCTTTTTTATATGAGCCCAAATTGTGGTAATAGTTCTGAATTTTGTTTGTTATGCATTTGCCATACCATAACACTTCAGTTTTCCGAGAGTGTGGTAGCCCTTTTCATCGGCAACATTGTTCGGCCCGTAAGTTCCTGTATCTCCAAACCTGAGCTCTTTGACTGGAAGATGGTCCTTGTCTGTGAGAAGACCGCTGTCCTCTCGCCACTCCGCGTCATTCTTATCACAGTTACACGGTTCCCATGAGTCTGCACACGAATTGGTCATCCCACATGCGCACTTGTTACTTCCAGGCGAGGCTCCTCCCCAGTACAACATTTGAGCAGAATCACGTGATACCCACCAACCAACAGGCGATGAACTGCCAAGTCTTAAAACGGAGCCATAGCATTCATATTTGATAAACTGTTCGCAGTATGTAGAGGCGCGAGTAAGACTCCTTAGCTGAGACAAGGTAACTCCTGAGTAGTGAATGCTGCGCGAGTAATCACCATGACTATCATATCCATCCACTAGTGTTCTGCTCTCACTGTTGTGACTTATAACTGTTACTCCAACTCCATTTTTGTCATGCATGTCGCAATGCACGGTAAACGGTGCCAGTCCTCCCTCGCCATCTGGGTCAATGACATAACTTCCGCTCGAGTTGCTGTCGAATTTACGTATCACAGAACACGACGAAGGAGTAATAGGAGTCTTTATTTCCACAGGTGCCTCGATTGTTGACAGAGCATTACTCGCTCTACAAGTATACGATCCAGCGTGTGAATTTTTCACACTGGGAATAACCAGCGTGTTGTTTTGTAGAATATTAGAATCAGTCGGAAGTGATGGCTTACCATGGAATAACCACGTGACTGTAGGGCTCAGGTCACTTTTGGCAACACATGGAAGTCGCACAGGCGACCCAAGGAATGGAGTAATCTGCTTGGGAGAGCGAACTGAAAACTGCAGTGCTGAAAATATTACAACTTGCACAGTTTCTTCCGCCTTTCCCAGAATATTTTCTGCTTTGCATATGTAGACACCCCCGTCCTGTTTTTGTACATTGTTGACTTTCAGTTCTGTAGTGCTAACCACAGCCCCTACAGGTAAATCACCGATCGATTTCGACCACGTGATATTAGGCTGCGGCTGACCAGAAACACTGCAGGCTATGCTGATGTTTTGCCCTTCTTCAGCCATCAGTTGACTGGAACTCTTTGATAACCGCGGAGCAACTGTTGAAATACAATCAGATAAAACAATGAATAAAGATGAATGCTTTAGAATTGACCACCATAAAAGAGAAAATTTGATTCTGTTCTCTATTATTATCATTATTATAATTAATATTATTATTACTATTATTAATGTATCCTTGTTTTGAATATACGGTGACAATAAAAGATGATGTATCGTAACGCTATATGTATGTTGACGCCATAAGATGTCAAAAGACGAGACTTCATGAAACTCACACTGCACTGTTAATTGTACCGAAGCGTTGACACTTCCCAAAAGGTTTTCTGCACTGCAGCTGTAAATTCCGGTATCTTCTGGTCCGAGATTCTTTAAAATAAGAGCGTTACTGGGTCCCGTCACATGACGCCCAGCCGGAAGTGTCAATCTTTTCCTTGACCATGTGACCCTCGGTGGTGGATATCCGTCTGCTTCACACTTCAAAACTGCCGTTTGGCCTTCTTTGACTGTTTTCTCAGCAGGTGCCTCGATGAAAAAGGGAGCGGAAATTGACTTTCCCTGTTCGCCTTTCTCACCCTTCTCTCCCTGAGGACCTCTTGGTCCAGGTGGTCCCACATTTCCCTGTACTCCCAGTTCCCCCTTTATTCCCATTGGTCCTGAAATTCCCTGGGGGCCATGCTTCCCAGGGCTTCCGGGTCTTCCTCGGCGGCCCGGTTTTCCCCGCGGTCCTGCACGGCATAACACGTGATCTTTAGCGCAGATTTGGTTCTGTAGAAGTCTCAGCTCGTCACGTATCAGCAGTTGTACATAGGAAGGTTTTACTGTGGGACTAACTTGTCTGCTCGTTGATGAACTTGCACTTCTTTTTGGTCTGAAATCGCTTTCTTTGTGACCTGAACGAGTATAATCAAGAAAACAAAAATTATATCACTAAGTGGGCCTATAAAGTAAACTCGAGACTAAATCTGTAATGTGACAATGGTCGGATTGAAAATATCGCACACGAGGGTGGTGAGAAACTTTCCTCTTTTGATTACAGAAAAGGAATAGATTCACTTTTTGTTGTAGTTGATTTTTTTGTCACTAAACCGGTTTTATATAGGGCTCAAATTCTGTGCCTGCCATGAAACAACACATCCTAGCCTACCTGTGTTTTCCTGTGTTTTCTCGCCTGTCATTCCTCCCCACCATTTAAAATTTTGTTGTACTTTTCGCAGTATTTCAGTCTCCATCTTATCACAGACTGTCGTTGTTTGTGAAATCAACCTTTGTTGCTCCTGAATCTTGAATTCCACATGAATTAGTGCGACACAGCACGCGATGGACAGCAACAACCCAGACGTACAACACAAACGATCGAGCGATGTTCGTCCGGTCGTTTCTTGACGATCTGTTTTTCCTTGTTTCATTGCGGTTTGCTCTCTACTCGCTACTAGAGTCAAGGCTTTAGCAATTAAGTGCCACTATATCGGTTATGTGCGAGATTAAATTAAATTGCTAACCATTCAAAGGGGAGAAATGAGATACTAGACTGATGATAATGAAGGGACAACTTCCTGTTATGTTTTGAGGGTGTGGCTGGCTCAGACCCAATGTAAACCGCTTTTCGTTGATCGGCTGTAATAACTGCGAGATTAATCGTCAAGTTTATGTTGCCAAAGGTCATATTGTCAGAGGCATATATAAAAACATTGTTTATTATTTGTTGAGTCTAAGTAAATCAAAACTTTAGTTTGAAAATTTCCTTTCAAGAAAAACATCATGTTCTATTACATGTAAAATTTTTAATGCCTTATGTCGGCCGTTTGAGAGATGCGAATTTTTTTAAACGGAGTTGATATACTTTTTCGTAGTAAAGCAGATGTCGCTAGGTTATAAAAGTTGCCATAAAAGTTGAACTTCTTAGCTGGCATTACCTGCAGATTTTTCAGCCACGTGGGATCTGAGCACGCTTTGAATCGAATTTTAAAGGACTTTTAAGGTTTACTACTACGTCATAGATCAACCATCCCCGCAGGTTTTACTCGCGCTCTCTCCACTACCGCCGTTTTCGGACGCGCGATTTCACCAGCTGTACTAGGCCCATATTCACCGAGTGTTGAAGGAACTTGAAAGAGAAGTTGTCCAGTATCGCACCATGTAAGGAAATCCGAAATCCCGGGAATTTCTGCTTGAGGAATCCGTATCCGGAATACGGGAAAATTTGTTTGTGGAATCCGAAATCCCACGCTTTGGAAACAGGAATACAGCTCGGGGAATCTGGAATCCCACTGACGATTGCAATCCAGAATCAAAGTTCCACTGACAAAGAATGGGATCCGGAATCCACGGCGCGGAATCGACAATCCAAAACGGTTTTAGATTCACTTATATGGGGCGACCAGTGACTACTTTAAACAACGAGGAAACCACTAGGACAATCAGCAGCAAGTTGTAGGCGGAAAAGAGTAAACAGTGCTTTGTGTAGACCAGCAATATTGCGCAAAGACCAAAGAAAATCGCTCAGATTGATTGTCCGTATAGGCCCTTTGCAGCTAGCCATTCACATGGTACAAAACCGCCGTGCTGGAGAGCAAAAGTCGCACTGGGACAAGAAAAGCAAAGAAAGTTACCATTTCAAATTATGTGTTTTTTGTTTGTCTTGTCCCAGTACGACTTTTGCTCTTCAGCATGGCGGTTTTGTACTACGTGAATGGCTAGCTGCAAAGGGCCAATTATATGGAACTATTACGAAGAGGTTATAGATAGACAGGCGCTTTCAAGGAGGGAGTCTGGTTAAAGGATTGTTTTTCGTTTATTTCCGCCCTTTTTCTTAAGATTTCATTGAATCAAAACATGGCACAATTAGTTTGGAGTCCTTGATTCAATAATTTTTGGATGATTTTTCGAATGTTTTAAATGTAGGAAAATTAGGGAGGAGGGGAGGTATAAAAATTTTGGAAATTTGAAAATATTGGATTAGGGGTTTGTTAAATATTAAGAGGCAGTCTCCCTAAAAGCGGTCCACTCGATTTCGCGACAAAAAATACTTTTCCTTTATTTTTTGTCGGTGAAGAGGTATCTAAATAAGCTGTTTTCTGTATTTTGGATGCAGTTACTAAATGCCCAACATGTCACTAAAAAATGGCACACCTGGAGAAATACTGGAACGTATAGCTACGATTTTTATGCAAAGTGTATAACCTCGTTTTGTTAATTTCATTAAGACAGTGGAACCTCGCCGTAAAGAAGGGCCGAGGGACCGGAAAAATATGTTCGCTATAACGAGGTTATACACTTTGCATAAAAATCGTAGCTATACGTTCCAGTATTTCTCCAGGTGTGCCATTTTTTAGTGACATGTTGGGCATTTAGTAACTGCATCCAAAATGCAGAAAACAGCTTATTTAGATACAAACTTGCATTGTTTAATTACTATAAGTGTACAATATTAGAAAGGCAACAATGGTTCAGGTCATATTTTATAGCTCAGGAAAAATCCTGAGGGAAGGGGGTTTGTACACAGGCTAATTTTTGACTACTGCATATTACTTTGAGGGGTGAAACTAAAAAAAGTCAGCGGTGGGAACTGTATGGGATATGAATCAAAAGTATCCTGCTACTTAGCAATTTCTATGCAGTTGAACCACCTCTCTATTCAAAGAAACAAAATCACTTTACCATTCAAAGCACTATAGTTATAATCTATCGTAAGCGACCACCAAATCTTGGTATGTGGGTTTGTCGTTTACTGTCGTCAGTCAAAAACCTTCACATAATGCGCCTTGTCTCGAGAAAGTCAAAAGATTTTTTATAGGTTAGTTTATTAACCCTCGGACGTACACGCAAAGTCATACTCCTACCGTGGTACAAGGTGGGGGGGTTAATGGAACCTCCACCTTAAGTTTTTGATATGTTCCAGTATTTCGAAACGATTTTGCCTTCAGTGGAAAGCTGGAAAGCCTTTGATCTTCTCTACAAGATGAGGTATATTTTATGCGTGGTGGCGCTGCTGGAAGTCTGTGACGTCACCAAACATGGTCGCCATCTTGGATTCTTTCAAGAATTAGAAATCAGGTAAAAACGATGAGAGTTAATAATTTTTTGCGCTTAACATGTTCAATAACAAATAAATTATTATTCTGCATCATTTCATCCACAAACTTTACTTTTATTCCTGAAAGAAGTTGAAAAAACATTCATTTTCACTCAGAAATGACTTGACCACCTACTACTTGTGACGTCATTTCTCGTAACCATAGTAACTGACCATTACTAAACTTGTCTCAAAATGCGAGCAAGGGATAAACGAACAACTACAGAAAACTTCAGGTGCTGATGTTTTATCGTCTAGGAAAAAATCGGAAAAACCTTAGGGGGTGGCAACCACCCCCACCCCCGCTTGTACGTCCGAGGGTTTAGTTAAATCGCACGCTTAGTTGCGGATGTGTTAATATACGGGTAAATCTAACAGCAAAACTGGACAAATTGCGGGTACGTCACATTCTTTTAACGACAAAAAATTCCGAATCCAGACTTATGAAACTTGCTATTCACTTGCAACATTTAAGTTTTCCCAGAGTGTGGTAGCCTTTCTCATCAACAGGACCGAATGTTGTTGTATCTCCAAACCTGATCTGTTTGACCGGCAGTTGTGTCATGTCTTGGTGGTGGTGATGGTGACGGTAATGGAGGTGACGATGATGATGAATGTTAATGACAATGGTGATGATGATGATAAGGACGATTGTGATGATGATAATTATAATTAAAGACTGATGATGCATGAAGAACGTTGACGTATGTAAGTGATGGTGAATTTGTTGCTGATGGTTGGTATGGTAACGTCGATGCTTATTGTGACTATGGCAGTGATTTTGACGACGATGATAAGACCATGATTATGGTGATGGCGGTGACGACGATGACTATGATAATGGGGGCGGTAATAAAGATGATAACGATATTAAGTTTAAATGATGACGATTACGGCGACTGCAACGACGACGACGATGATGATGATGACGGCGACGACCATAATGATAACGATGATGATGATGATGATGATGATGATGATGACGAGAAGAGAAGACTACGATAGTGAAGTTGGTGGTGGCGAATATGATGTTGTCGATGCTGAACATAATAAATAACGATGAATTGCGATGCTGACTGTGATGTCCACTGTTATGGCAATGGTGGAGAGATTATCGCAGTTAAAAAAAGACTATCGCAGCCAAGGAAGCTAGAATCACACAAAGTGGGTGGAAAAGTTAAAATTAAAGTTGTACATTAAAATGGTTTTAATAACACTTTTGAATATACTATAATAAAGTCGGTTGAAGCATATTCTACAGGATTTTAAATCATAATATAGTTTAATTAACTTTTAATATTCACTAACCACACCAAACCCGCTAGTTTGCTGTTATCAAGGAAACGTGCAGGGTCGGGGTCCCGTAAGAAGCGCTAAAATACGAATTCAGTATGCGTTTGTTTAAAATGGCAATACCGCGAGAATTCTCACATTTTTCGGCTAACTATACCAGTGTCATGAAGATAACTCACTCAACACAACAGCCTTTGAACGTCGAAAACACAAGTCATTCTCCAAAGGAAGCTAATTCCTTTTTTTGTTGCCATGATGACCGAACAAGAGTGAGGAACACTTACGGAACCCTCGCAGGTTTTACAGTGAATTATCTGTTTCAGTGTGGGACGCTGATTCTCATGTTCGTTTAAAATAGAGTCCTTTTAATACAGTTTTCACCGTGTTTTTGTATAGTGAAAAAACTTTAAGGTCATCGTAAGTTAATTTTTCACCACTAGATATGGATATGAAAATGCTTGGTGGAGCTAAATCTAACAGCAAACTGGAAAAGTGGCAGGTACCTTACATTTTTTGACCGGCGTATATTCCGGTTGCTAGTATAAAATTAGCTGCTAATTTGCTATCCCGTAACACTTCAGTTTTCCGAGAATGTGGTAACCCTTCTCATCTTTTACCCGTTTGGCCCCGTTAACGCCTGTATCGCCAAACCTGAGCTGTTTGACTGGCAGTTGTGTTTTATCAGTAAGGAGACCGCTGTCTTCACGCCACACTGCGTCATTCATACCGCAGTTGCACTGTTGACTTGAGTCTGCACATGAGTAGGTCATTCCGCATGCGCACTTGTTACTTCCAGGCGAGGCTCCTCCCCAATACGTCATCTTCGTAGATTCACGTGACACCCACCAACCATATGAGTCGAGCAATATCAGAGAACCATAGCATTCATATTTGATAAACTGTTCACAGTGCGAAGAGGCGTCGGTAAGGCTCGCCAACTGAGACAAACTTGCTCCTGAGTAATGAATACTTCGTGAGTATGAACCTGGGTCCTCATATCCGTCCACAAGTATTCTGTTTTCACTGTCGTGACTTATAACTGTCACGCCAACGCCATTTTTGTCACTCATGTCACAATACACAGTAAACGGTGCCAGTCCTCCTTCGCCATCTGGGTCAATGACATAACTTCCGCTCGAGTTGCTGACGTATTTACGTATCACAGAACATGATAAAGGAGTAAAAGGAGTCTTTATTTCCACACGTGCCTCGATTGTTGACAGAGCATTACTCGCTCTACAAGTATACGATCCAGCGTGTGAATTTTTCACACTGGGAATAACCAGCGTGTTGTTTTGTAGAATATTAGAATCAGTCGGAAGTGATGGCTTACCATGGAATAACCACGTGACTGTAGGGCTCAGGTCACTTTTGGCTACACATGGAAGTCGCACAGGCGACCCAAGGAATGGAGTAATCCGCTTGGGAGAGCGAACTGAAAACTGCAGTTCTGAGAATATTACAACTTGCGCAGTTTCTTCCGCCTTTCCCAGAATATTTTCTGCTTTGCATATGTAGACTCCCCCGTCCTGTTTTTGTACATTGCTGACTTTCAGTTCTTTAGTGCTAACCACAGCCCCTACAGGTAAATCACCGATCGATTTCGACCACGTGATATTAGGCTGCGGCTGACCAGTGGCACTGCAGCTTATGCTGATGTTTTTCGCTTCTTCAGCCATCACTTGACTGGAACTCTTTGATAACCGCGGAGCAACTGTTGAAATACAATCAGATAAAACAATGAATAAAGATGAATACTTTAGAATTGACCACCATAAAAGAGAAAATTTGATTCTGTTCTCTATTATTATCATTATTATAATTAATATTATTACTATTATTAATGTATCCTTGTTTTGAATTTACGGTGACAATAAAAGATGATGTATAGTAACGCTATATGTATGTTGACGCCATAAGATGTCAAAAGACGAGACTTCATGAAACTCACACTGCACTGTTAATTGTACCGAAGCGTTGACACTTCCCAAAAGGTTTTCTGCACTGCAGCTGTAAATTCCGGTATCTTCTGGTCCGAGATTCTTTAAAATAAGAGCGTTACTGGGTCCCGTCACGTGACGCCCAGCCGGAAGTGTCAATCTTTTCCTTGACCATGTGACCCTCGGTGGTGGATATCCGTCTGCTTCACACTTCAAAACTGCCGTTTGGCCTTCTTTGACTGTTTTCTCAGCAGGTGCTTCGATGAAAAAGGGAGCGGAAATTGACTTTCCCTGTTCGCCTTTCTGACCCTTCTCTCCTCGAGGGCCTCTTGGTCCGGGTGGTCCCACATCCCCCTGTACTCCCGAATCTCCTTTTATTCCCAATGGTCCTGGAATTCCCTGGGGGCCATGCTTCCCAGGGCTTCCCCGTCTTCCCCGACGGCCCGGTTTTCCTCTCGGTCCTGCACGGCATAACACGTGATCTTTAGCGCAGATTTGGTTCTGTAGAAGTCTCAGCTCGTCTCGTATCAGCAGTTGTACATAGGAGGGTGTTACTGTTGGACTAACTTGTCTGCTCGTTGCTGAGCTTGCACTTCTCTTTCGTCTGAAATCGCTCTCTTTGTGACCTGAACGATTATAATCAAGAAAACAAAAATTATAGTACTAAATGGGCCTAGAAAGTAAACTCGAGACTAAATCTGTAATGTGACAATGGTCGGATTGAAAATATCGCACACGGGGCTGGTGAGAAACTTTCCTCTTTTGATTACAGAAAAGGAATAGATTCACTTTTTGTTGTAGTTGATTTTTTTGTCACAAAACCGGTTTTACATAGGGCTCAAATTCTGTGCCTGCCATGAAACAACGCATCCTAGCCTACCTGTGTTTTCCTGTGTTTTCTCGCCTGTCATTCCTCCCCACCGTTTAAAATTTTGTTGTACTTTTCGCAGTATTTCAGTCTCCATCTTATCACAGACTGTCGTCGTTTGTGAAATCAACCTTTGTTGCTCCTGAATCTTGAATTCCACATGAATTAGTGCGAGACAGCACGCGATGGACAGCAACAACCCAGACGTACAACACAAACGATCTAGCGATGTTCGTCCGGTCGTTTCTTGACGATCTGTTTTTCCTTGTTTCATTGCGGTTTGCTCTCTACTCGCTACTAGAGTCAAGGCTTTAGCAATTAAGTGCCACTATATCGGTTATGTGCGAGATTAAATTGCTGAGAAAACTGTAACCATTCAAAGGGGAGAAATGAGATACTAGACTGATGATAATGAAGGGACAACTTCCTGTTATGTTTTGAGGGTGTGGCTGGCTCAGACCCAATGTAAACCGCTCTTCGTTGATCGGCTGTAATAACTGCTCGATTAATCGTCAAGTTTATGTTGCCAAAGGTCATATTGTCAGAAGGCATATATAAAAACATTGTTTATTATTTGTTGAGTCTAAGTAAATCAAAATTTTAATTTGAAAATTTCCTTTCAAGAAAAACATCATGTTCTATTACATGTAAAATGTTTAATGCCTTATGTCGGCCGTTTGAGAGATGCGAATTTTTTTAAACGGAGTTGATACACTTTTTCGTAGTAAAGCAGATGTCGCTAGGTTATAAAAGTTGCCATAAAAGTTGAAGGTCTTAGTTGGCATTATCTGCAGATTTTTCAGCCACGTGGGATCTGAGGACGCTTTGAATCGAATTTTAAAGGACTTTTAAGGTTTACTACTACGTCATAGATCAACCATCCCCGCAGGTTTTACTCGCGCTCTCTCCACTACCGCCGTTTTCGGACGCGCGATTTCACCAGCTGTACTAGGCCCATATTCATCGAGTGTTGAAGGAACTTGAAAGAGAAGTTGTCCAGTATCGCACCATGTAAGAAAATCCGAAATCCCGGAAATTTCTGCTTGAGGAATCCGTATCCGGAATACGGGAAAATTTGTTTGTGGAATCCGGAATCCTAGGCTTTGGAATCAGGAATACAGCCCGGCGAATCCGGAATACCACTAAAGATTGCAATCCAGAATCCAAGTTCCACTGACAAAGAATGGGATCCGGAATCCACGGCGCGGAATCCACAATCCAAAACGGTGTTGGATACACACTTATATTGGACGACCAGTGACTACCATAAACAACGAGGGAACCAATAGGACAATCAGCAGCAAATTTGTCGGAGGAAAAGAGTAGACAGTGCTTTTTGAAGACCAAACACCAAAGAAAATCACTCAAATTGATTGTCCATATTATATGGAACTATTATAGGGAGTTTAAGCCAAGGAGACAGACAGGACAGATAGAGAGGTGCTTTTAAGGAGGGAGTCTGGTTAAAGCATTGTTTTTCGCTTTATTTCCGCCCTTTTTCTTAAATATCTGGCCAGATTTCATTCCACCGAAAAATGATGCAATTAGTTTGGAACCCTTGATTCAATAATTTTGGAAGAATTTTTCGAATGTTTTTAATGCAGAAAAATTAGAGAGGGAGAGGTATTACAAAATTTGTAAAAATGAAAACATTGGATTGCGGGTTTGTTAAAAATTAAAATATGAAGTGAATAATTAGTAAACAAAGAGAAGATAGTCCACCACTACAACAAGGTGCCTCTGATCCCATTAGCGGACTAACTGGTTTATATGTATACCTTTTCTACCCTAATCTATTTCCTTGCTAAATCAAAATCATCCCCACCCCCCCATCGCCCCCCAAAAAAAAAAGCACTCCGACTTCCCCTAAAGTTTGAGAGAGGTGGAGAGAAGCTGTCGGGTTCTGTTGTTCTGGTACCCTGAGACGTTCATCCGGTCGTCGTCCAGAATAGCGTTGCCTGTTCTGAAAGGCGCAATGGAGGATCGAAAGGCTATTTCGCAGTTTTGGCCAAACCGCATTGAAATCGCTTTATTAATTTTATTAATACAGTAGAACCTCGATGTAAAGAATAAGGCCAAGGGACTGTAAACATATGTTCGCAAAAAGGAGGATTAGTTTAATCGTGGTTCTTTTCCATATATTTTACTATTACTGAAGTGAGGAATATCGTTCGTCCGTTCGTTAAGTAGGGCGGCTCGTTATTTCCATTGTATACACTTTGCATAAAAATCGTAGTCATAAGTTCCGGTATTTCTCCAGGGGTGCCGTTTTTTAGTGACATGTAGGGCATTTAGTACATGCGTCCAAAATACAAAAAACAGTTTATTTAGATATAGATACAAACTTGCATTGCTTAATTACTACAACTATACAATATTAGAAAGGCAACAATGGTTCAAGTCATTTTTGATAGCCTGTGTACAGACTCCCCCTCCCCTCAGGAAAAATCCTGAGTGGAGAGGGGGGGTCTGTACACAGGCTAATTTTTGACTACTGCATATTACTTTGAGGGTTGAAACTGAAAAAAGTCAGCGATGGGATATGATTCAAAAGTATTCTGCTACTTAGCGATTTCCATTCAGTCGAACCACCCCTTCAGTCCAATCACTTTTCCAGTCAAAGCACCGCAGTAACAATCTCGCTTACTTTCGTCATTCAAAAACTTCCACATAATGCTATTTGTTTCGAGAAAATCAAAAAAATTGTTTATAGCTTAGTTTATTAAGTTACTTCAGTTTGCACGGCTAGCTTCGGATCTGTTTATATACGCGTAAATCCAACAGCAAAACTGGAGAAGTTGCGGGTACGTCACATTCTTTGGCTTTCTTTTAACGACGAAATATTCCGAGTCCAAACTTATGAAACTACAAGCTATTCACTTGCTATTCCGTAACATTTAAGTTTCCCTAGAGTGTGGTAGCCTATCTCATCATGACCAAAGCGTCTGTCTGTATCTCCAAACCTGAGTTGTTTGACTGGCAGTTGTGTCTTGTCCGTGAGAAGACCGCTGTCCTCACGCCACACTGCGTCATTCTTATCACAGTTACACCTTTTACTGGGGTCTGCACATGAATTGGTCATTCCGCATGCACATTTGTTGCTTCCCGGCACGGCTCCTCCCCAATATGTCATTTTAGAGGAGTTACGTGACACCCACCAGCCAGCTGGATTTTGGAGTAGGAGAGAATCATAGCATTCATATTTAATGAACTGTTCACAGTTTGTAGACACATCAGTAAGTTTCGCCAGCTGCGAAAAAGTTGCTCCTGAGTAATGAATATTGCGTGAGTATTCACCATCTCCTTCATATCCGTCCACTAGAGTTCTGCTCTCACTGTCATGACTTATAACTGTCACGCCAACTCCATTTTTGTCGCTCATGTCACAATACACAGTAAACGGTGCCAGTCCTCCGTTACCATCTGGGTCAATGACAAAACTTCCGCTAGAGCCGCTGACGTATTTACGTATCACAGAACAGGAAGAAGCTGCAACTGGAGTCTTTATTTCCACACTTGTCTCGATTGTCGAGAGAGCATTGCTTGCTCTGCAAGTGTACAATCCAGCGTGTGATTTGGTTACTTTACGTATAATTAGTGTGTTGTTTTCTAGAATGTTAGTATCAGCCGTAAGCGATGGCTTCCCATCCTTTAACCACGTGATTGAAGGGGTCAGGTCACTCTCGGCTGCACATGACAGTCTCACAGGAAACCCAAGGAGTGGAGTAAGATGTTTAAGAGGGAGAACTGAAAAATTCAAAGACTGGAAAATCATCACTTGTATCGTGTCCTCTGTCCTTCCCAGTATATTCTCTGCTTTGCAAACATATACACCACCGTCCTTTTTTTTACGTTGACGATTTTCAAAGCTGTGGCGCTCACCACAGCTCTCTCAGGTAAACTGCTGAATGCTTTTGACCAAGTGATATTAGGCTGCCGCTGACCAGTGGCACTGCAGGCGATGCTGATATTTTGTCCCTCTTCGACCAGCAGTCGATTAGAGCTCAGTAGTAATCGCGGGGCAACTGTTAAAAAAGACAATCCGATAAAACAAGTTGTAAAAATGAGTTCTAAAAATTAGAGTCTTTTAATTAGTTGCTTGTTTTAAAATCGGCCATTCGTGACACTTACATTGAACCGTTAACTGTGCTGAGACGTTACCACTTCCCAGCATGTTTTCCGCACTGCAGCTGTAGATTCCGGTATCTTCTGGTTTCACTTTCTTTATAACTAGAGCGTTACTGGGTCCAGTGACGTGACGCCCAACCGGAAGTGATGATTTGCTCTTTGACCATGTGACCCTATATCCATCTACCGTGCATTTCAATATTGCTGTTTGGCCTTCGTTGATTTTCTTTTCAACAGGAGGAGCTTCGATGAAAAAGGGAGCAGAAATCGACCTTCCCTGTTCGCCTTTCTGACCCTTCTCTCCCTGGGGGCCTCTTGGTCCCGGTGGTCCCACATTCCCCTGTACTCCCAGATCTCCCTTTATTCCCATTGGTCCTGGAATTCCCTGGGGGCCATGCTTCCCAGGGCTTCCGGGTCTTCCTCTGCGGCCGGGTTTTCTCCGCGGTCCTGCACGGCATAACACGTAATCTTCAGCGCAGATTTGGTTCTGTAGAAGTCTCAGCTCGTCTCGTATCAGCAGTTGTACATAAGAGGGTTTTACTGTGGGACTAACTTGTTTGCCCGTTGATGAGCTTGCGCTTCTTTTTACTCTGAAATTGTTCTGTTTGTGTCCTGAACAAGTGTAATCAACAAAACAAAAATTATAATACTAGTTTTCGTGAACCTAAAAAGTAAACTCGACTATAAATCTGTATGTGACAACGGTTCAGATTAAAAATATCGCACACAAAGCTCGTGAGAAATTTTCCTCTTTTTTAAATTACAGACAATGAAGAGATTCACCATTCGTTGTTATGGATTTTTTCACAAAACCGGTCTTATAATGGGCTCAAATTTTATGGCTGCTATAAAACAACACATTCTGGTCTCAACCTTTGTTTCTCTGAGTTATTTCCTCTGCCACTCCTCCCCAACGTTTAAAATTCTGTTGTACTTTTCGCAGTATTTCAGTCTCTATTTGATCACAGACTGTTGTTGTTTGTGATATTAACCGTTGCTGCTCCTGAATCCTGAATTCCACATGAATAACTGCGACACAGCACGCGATGGACAGCAACAACCCAGACGTGCAACACAAACGATCGAGCGGTGTTCGCCAGGTCTTCTCTTGACGATCTGTTTTTTCTTGTTTCATTGTTTGCTGTCTACGCACTACTAGAATCAAGGCAAGCAATCAAGTGCCGCTGTATCGGTTGTGTGCGAGGATAAATTGCTTGAAAACTGTAATCATTCAAAGAAGAGAAGTGAGAAACTAAAGATGATAATGAAGGAACAACTTCCTGTTACGTTTTGAGGGTGTGGTTGGCTAGGACCCAATGTAAACCAGTCTTCATAGATCAGATCTAACTGCGAGATTAATCCTCAAGATAATATTGTCAAAGGTCATATTGCAAGAAGGCAGAAATAAAAAAAAAATTGTTTATTATCTGTTGAGCCTAAGTTATGTGGAATTTTAGGTTGAAAGTTTCCGTTGAAGGAAAAACATGATGTTGTATTAAAACATAACCACCCTCAGTTGTCCGTTTGCGATCGAAGAGATGCGAATTCAGTAGAGTTGGTGCACCTTTACGTCTTAAAGCAAGCGGGGAAATCTCCAGATGTAAACAGGTTTTTAAAGTTGTCGTAAAAGTTAACATTATCTGCAGATTTTTCAGCCACGTGCGATCTGACGAGGCTTTGAATTTCAAAGGAGTTTTAAGGTTTACCACTACGTCATAGATCAACCATCCCCTCAGGTTTTTTACTCGCGCTCGCGCGACTACGGCCGTTTTCGGACGATTTCACCAGCCGTACTACTGTAGACCCATATTCACTGACTGTTGTAGGAACTTGAAAGAGAAGTTGCCCAGTATCGTACCATGTAAGGGAATCCGGTTTCCGAAATCCAGGAAACATCTGCTTGCGGAATCCATATCCGGAGTCCGGGAAAATTTTGTTTGTGGAATCCGGAATCCCAGGCTTTGGATCAGGAATACAGCTCGGGGAATCCGGAATCCCACTAACGATTGCAATCCAGAATCCAAGTTCCACTGACAAAGAATGGGATCCGGAATCCACGGCGCGGAATCCACAATCCAAAACGGTGTTGGATTCACTTATATGGCTTGACCAGTAACTACCTTAAACATCGAGGGAACCAATAGGACAATCAGCATGCTTTTTGAAGACCAGCAATATTGAGCAAACGCCAAAGAAAATCGATTGTCCGTATTATATGAAGCTATTATAGGGAAGTTAGGCCAAGGAGACAGAAAGGAGAGATGGAGAGGTGCTTGTAAGGAGGGAGTCTGATTAAAGCATCGTTTTTCGTTTATTTCCGCCCTGTTTCTTAAGATTTCATTGAATCAAAAAATGGCATAATTAGTTTGGAGTCCATGATTCAATAATTTTTGGGGAAGTTTTGGATGATTTTTCGAATGTTTTAAATGTAGAAAAATTAGGGAGGAGGGGAGGTATAAAAATTTTGGAAATTTGAAAATATTGGATTGGGGGTCAGTGTTAATTTGAAGTGAATTTTTAGTAGACAAATACAAGATAGTACACCGCCACAACAAGGTGCCTCTGATCCCATTAGCGGACTAATGGGTTCTGGTACCCTGAGGCCTCCATCGTCCTTAAAACTTTTAATGTACCTTGTCGTCTAGAGAAGCATTGCCCGTTCTGAAAAACGCAATAGACCCTTCCCACATTCCTGTAAACAAAAGCACTAACGCGAGGCTCGAGTGGACAAAATACGGTTATTTATATCAAATTGTCCCTGACCCGAGCATCGTCCTCATTTCTTTATGTTTGCTCACTGGAGCGTAATGCGGGAAAGGTCTATGGAGGGTCGAAGGGCTATTTCCCATTTTGACCAAACCTCATTGAAATCGCTTTATTAATTTTATTAATACAGTGGAAGCTCGATGTAAAGAAGGGCCAAGGGACTGGAAAATATCTTCGCTATAAAGAGGTTTCGTTATATCGAGGGTCTTTTCCCGGGCATATATTTTACTATTACTGAGGCGAGGAATATCATGCGTCCGTTCGTTATGTAGGGCGGTTCGTTATATCGTGGTTCCATGTATACTCTTTGCATAAAATTCGTAGCCATACGTTCCAGTATTTCTCCAGGGGTGCCATTTTTTGGTGACAAGTTGGGCATTTTAGTAACTGCATCCAAAATACAGAAAACAGCTTATTTAGATACAAACTTGCATTGTTTAATTACTATGAGTATACAATATTAGAAAGGCAACAATTCTTTAAGTCATTTTTGATAGCCTCTGTACAGACTCCCCCTCCCCTCAGGAAAAATCCTGAGGGGAGGGGGGTCTGTACACAGCCTAATTGTCGACTACTCCATATTACTTTGAGGTGTGAAACTGAAAAAAGTCAGCGAGGGGATTTAAATTTAAAGTATCCTGCTACTTAGCAATTTCTATATAGTCCAACCACCTCTCGACTCAAAGTAACAAAATCACTTTTCCAATCAAGGCACTATGGTAAGAATCTGTCGTCAGCTAAAACCCTTCACATAATGCTATTTGTTTCGAGGAAATCAAAAGATTTGTTTATAGCTTAGTTTATTACTGTAAGTTAATTTACACGCCTAGTTGCGGGTACATCACATTCTCCAACGAAAAAATATTCCGAATCCAAACTTATGAAACTAGCTATTCACTTGCTATTCCGTAACATCTAAGTTTCCCCAGAGTGTGGTAGCCTTTCTCATCATGACCACCGTATTCTGTTGTGTCTCCAAACCTGAGCTGTTTGACTGGCAGTTGTGTCTTGTCCGTGAGAAGACCGCTGTCCTCACGCCACACTGCGTCATTCTCATCACAGTTACATTTTCTCCCGGAGTTTGCACATGAGTTGGTCATTCCGCATGCGCACTTATTGCTTCCCGGCGAGGCTCCTCCCCAATATGTCATTTTAGAGGAGTTACGTGACACCCACCAGCCTGTGTTGCTGAGTAGGATAGAATGATAGCATTCATATTTGATGAACTGCTCACAGGTAGTAGACACATCAGTAAGTTTCGCCAGCTGCGAAAAAGTTGCTCCTGGGTAATGAATATTGCGTGAGTATTCACCATCTCCTTCATATCCGTCCACTAGTGTTCTGCTCTCACTGTCATGACTTATAACTGTCACGCCAACTCCATTTTTGTCGCTCATGTCACAATACACAGTAAACGATGCCAGTCCTCCGTTCCCATCTGGGTCAATGACGTAACTTCCGCTCGAGCTACTGATGTACTTCCGTACCACAGAACAGGAAGAAACAGTTGGAGTCTTTATTTCAACGATTGCTTCGATTGTTAACAAAGCATTGCTTGCTCTACAAGTGTATGATCCAACGTGTGTATTTTTCACGTTGGAAATAACCAGTGTGTTGTTCCGTAAAATGTTAGAATCAACCGGAAGTAATGGATTGCCATCCTTTAACCATGTGACTGTGGTGCTCAGCTCACTTTCGGTTACACAAGGAAAACGAACAGGGTACCCAAGCTTAGGAGTAGTTTCCAATGGTGGACGAGCTTTAAAACGCAGACGAGAGAAAACCATCAGTTGAGCTGTCCCCTGAACAGTTCCAAGAATATTCTTTGCTCTACACACATAGGTTCCTCCGTCCTGTTTTTTCACGTCGTTGACTTTCAATGCTGTAGAACTAACCACAGCTCCGACAGGTAAATCACCGATCGCTTTTGACCACGTGATAATAGGCTGCGGCTGACCAGTAGCACTGCAGGCAATGTTGATGTTTTGTCCCTCCTCCGCCATCACTCGACTGGAACTGATTGATAACCGCGGAGCAACTGTTGAAATATAACCAGAGAAAACAAATGAATGAAGATGAATGCTTTAGAACTACCAAGTCTTGAAGAGACGATTTGCTTTAATTACTCTAGTGCCTACTTGTTGTTAAAATGCACCAATGTTATAAAGGCAAGGATTGGGAAGTTATCTTTTGACACGAATTGTTCGCATAAGCTTCCAAAAGACTTCGTGAGCGATAAAACTTACATTGCACTGTTAATTGTGCTGAGGCGTTAGCACTTCCCAGCAGGTTTTCTGCGCTACAGCTGTAGATTCCAGTATCTTCTGGTTTTACATCTTTTAAGATCAGAGCGTTACTGGGTCCAGTCACGTAACGCCCAAGAGGCAGAGTCGTTCTTTCCCTGGACCAGGTGACCCTCGGTTGTGGATATCCGTCAACTGTACATTTCAAAACTGCTCTTTGGCCTTCTTTGACTGTCTTTTCAGCAGGAGCTTCGATGAAAAAGGGGGCGGAAATTGACTTTCCCTGTTCGCCTTTCTGACCCTTCTCTCCTCGAGGGCCTCTTGGTCCGGGTGGTCCCACATCCCCCTGTACTCCTGGATCTCCCTTTATTCCCATTAGTCCTGGAATTCCCTGGGGGCCATGCTTCCCAGGGCTCCCGGGTCTTCCTCGGCGGCCCGGTTTTCCTCTTGGTCCTGCACGGCACAATACGTGATCTTTAGCGCAGATTTGGTTCTGTAGAAGTCTCAGCTCGTCTCGTATCAGCAGTTGTACATAAGAAGGTGTTACTGTGGGACCACCATGTCTAATGGTCGATGAAACACTTCGCTTTTGCCTTAAATTGCTCTCTTTGTGACCTAAACGAGTATCAATGAAAATAAAAGAAACATATTAACTACTCAAGCGACTTCAAAAGCGGTTTAATTTCTATCAACAAACGTCACCCTTCGCTATATCGACCGAGTGTCGACCGCGACTATCGACCGCTATATCGACCGATAGATCGGTCGACACTACCTACAGTAAACATGATCCGTTAAACCTACCCGTGTTTTTCTGCCAGGTTTTGCCTCTCGGATCTCCCCAACGTTTGTAATTCTGCTGAAGTTTTCGCAGTATTTCAGTCTCCATCTGATCATAGATTGTCGTTGTTTGTGATATCAGCCGTTGTTGCTCCTGAATCCTGAATTCCACATGAATAATTGCGATACTACAAGCGATGGACAGCACCAACCCAGTCATACAACACAAGCGATCGAGCGGTGTTCGTCTGCTCTTTTCTTTACAATCTGTTTTTTCTTGCTTCATTTTTGTAACTGTACGAACTACTAGAGTCTTCAGGCTAAAGCAATTGAGTGTAACTATATGATTTGTGTGCGAGGATAAAATTACTTGTAAAACTGTGACCAAAGATAGAAATGAGGAAACAACTTCCTGTTATGCTCTGGGGTGTGGTTGGCTCAAACCCAAGGAAATCAACTCTTCAAGGGTGAGCTCACGCCAGCTGATGGTTCCCGTGATGGTTTTTGTGTAAATAACCATGATTACTTTTTCTTTAAAGGAAATAAAGGGAGATGTAAAGAATCAACCATAAGAGTAGTTAATTTAATAAATCATACATGCTTCCAAAATTATAGAGCCAATAAACTGCTTGCTTAATTGTTTGACGTGTTTTTTGTTTTCAATTAACCCTTTGAGCCTTTAGAGTAATCAGCATCAAATTTCTCCTTGTATTATACATGCTTTGTAAAACAGAGTGGACATGAGAATTGCAGACATGATCATACAACCAAGTCAACTAAGATGAATTTGCTTGATATTTTATCAACTTCTCCCCACTACTTCTGTGGGAAATGAAAAGGGGCAACAAATGAGGATTCAGATTTTGATCTTAAGGTTTAAAGGGTTAAAAATCCAAAAAACTGAATACCAGTGGTGTATCTTGTGACCAATAATAAGTCACAATGGACCAGGCTTTTAGAGCACGTGTTAGCGTATAGTGCAACTGGAAACCAACTTTGGGATTGGAGCTCAAAGATTCCTTAAAGGTATATAATTATAAGCCTTCGATTCTGTCGATAGTATCCGTTCCAGATGAACATTTTCTGTGAAAACCAAATACCAGCCTTTTCATGTTTCATTCTATTGCGAATAGTTTAACTAGAGCTGATATGATTTTCCTCCAAGAAAAACAGCAAAATAGCCGTGTATGCGGGAGTCGGTGTGGAATATATTCCTTCCTTAAAAGCGCGCGCAGACTTTTTGTAGGGTTCGGAGGATCACGTATTGATTATACGGAGACCCTAAGAAGATTTGCACCCTCTCTCATACACTGCTCTAGCCTGAGTTCAGGCCTTCCTAAGGGGCTAGGGGAGAGGAGATTTTAGATGGGGGAGGGGGGAGGGGGAGAAGAGAAAGGAATCGCTTGACATCTTTCCCCTTTTCTCCAGAAACGCCTGATACTCAGGCTAACACTGCTCTTCCCAAGCAAGCCAGTATCTGAGCGATTCTGTCAGACGGGATTGAGGTTTAAAGACGCCAAAAAAAAAAATCGTTATGTGCGAAAAAAAATTGCTTTTGTTGTTCGCTTCCGCCTTTTCACCCCAACACTCAAAAAGACTGTTGCGTGACACATTGCGTGAAGTTCATGTTACCAATCACTCATTGTTTTAATAACATTAATCTTCTCACGCTTGCTGTAGGAATTTCATTTTTTCAAGACAAAGAGAGCGTTGTTTAGTCGACGATTGCATTTTTGTGTGTTAACCACTTTAAAAGATATGCTATCGAAATCGTCCCATGGTCTCGGCTGCTCGCTCAATGCTTTTAGTATCTGTTTATCTTCTGTTACTCTTCTGTTTGGCTTGGGTGGATTTTTGCGGGTAGAAATAAAACTCGCCGATCATGATGCGAAACTGTATGCTGTGCAGCAACAGTGCGTTCAACAAACTGCAAATTATTCTCCGCATTTTCAAGGTAAGAAAGTAAAGCTATATATATTTTTGGCCATATTCAAATAAAGAGAAAGTTGTTTATGATTATTCATTTTATGATCGTTTTGTTCTGCTTTTCGTTTTCAAGTCACAGGAGGGGCTTTCATTTCTAGGGGATAAACTTCCATAATTCGCACAGGGACTTGCCACCGGAAAGGGTTTGGTTTATTGGCCTCTCGTCCTTAGAAGAGAAGAGAGAGCCACCTCAATTTTGTTTGTTTTTACCCCTAATAACGTAATCGTTTGGGAAAGCGGTTTTACCTATCTTAAACTGGGGACACGCGGGCTCCAGAGGGTCAGGTACAACACAGAGTTTATTTCATTATGGCGTCAAATGGACGTGACTAGACAGGGGCACCCAACGAGCATATAGGTCAAAACCACTTAACCAGAGCATTGTTGAACGTAGGTATAGGCATATTTTTATCCCCTAAAAATTTTTCATCTGTTCGAATTTCGTTGCTGAAAGTCTAGTGATCCGAAAATTAAAGGGATCGAAACTTACCTTTTCGAAAATTTCAGCCAGAAAAAAGGCTACCGAAAATTCTAGGTGACCTTTTTAAGGTAAAAAAGGGTTAAAAATGGGCACTCACACTATTTTTTAGAAGTTCGAAAATCCTAGGAGAGGCTGGTCAGCAAGAAATTTTACAACAAATGTTCCGAAAATTCTAGATCTCAAATTGTCTTCCGATCAGATACTTTCCGAAAATTGACGTTGGGTGCCCCTGACCAGAACTACGAAAGTTGATTTCTGTTTTTCTTTCACGGCGATTTAAACAACAATAGACCAATAATTGCAGAACAAAACATGAAGGATTATACCTTCCTATGCAGACGTTCTTAGGGCCTTGTCTCGCGTTACGAAGCCCAGTGAGAACGTTTCCGTGGGAGGCTAGAAGGATTCAGGTGGTGGTTGCTAAATGCGCCATCGCGTCAAAAGTTTTATTTGTCGCCTTTTCTTTCTAAGCAGAGTCCGATTTTCAAACCAGTGAGATCATCAGTAGGGAACGTCGCTCTCAATCGGGATTTCCAGTTATCAACGGCAGCAGAAGGGACATGGACGCTATCGCAGCTAAAAAACTGAGAGAAATAAGAGAGGAAATCAAGGAGAACCTTAAGAAAATGAAAGAGGAGAATACGCGAGTCTGCAGGACTGCTCTTGGCTCAGTAAGAAAGACAAGTAACAAATTAAACACGAGATATCCAAGCACCGAGAAAGGTGTTTCTTCTGATATCCAAACACCGGTACCCGAAAAGTAATATTACAGACACGAGAATGGGTGTTTTATCTGATATCCAAACACCACGATTTAATATAACAAACACGAGAATGAGTGTTTCATCTGATATCCAAACACTGAAAAGTAATATAACAAACACGAGAAGGGGTGTTTTATCTGATATCCAAACACCAAGATGTAATATAACAAACACGGGAAGGAGTGTTTCATCTGATATCCAAACACCGAAAAGTAATATAACAAACACGAGAAGGGGTGTTTTATCTGATGACCAAACACCAAGATGTAATATAACAAACACGAGAATGAGTGTTTCATCTGATATCCAAACACTGAAAAGTAATATAACAAACACGAGAAGGGGTGTTTTATCTGATATCCAAACACCAAGATGTAATATAACAAACACGGGAAGGACTGTTTCATCTGATATCCAAACACCGAAAAGTAATATAACAAACACGAGAAGCGGTGTTTTCATCTGATATCCAAACACCAAAAAAGTAATATAACGAAAAGGGTTTTTTTATCTGATATCCAAACACTGAAAAGTAATACAACAAACACAAAAAGGGGTGTTTTATCTGATATTCTCAAACTCATTAATAATTCATTAAGAAAATACAAAGGAAATTAATGTTTAATGAGTGTTTGGAAATCGGATGAAACACTGCTTAGTATTTGCATCCTTAATTTCTCCTTCAAAAATGAATTTGTTTGAGAAGAAATATCAAAACAAACACCAGAGATGGAGTGTTTCCGCTGCGCGTCGATTTTCAATCGGTGTTTCATCTGGTGGTGAAACACTGCATCTCATGTTTGATATATTACTCCAAACACCGAAAAGCATTTAAAATTCCAAGAAGGAGTGTTTCATCATGATATCCAAACATCGAGAGTTAATGTAACAAACATGAGATGGAGTGTTTCGTCTGATATCCACACACCAAGAATGTTACAGGAGTAAACACCAGAATGATCCAGATCCAGACACAGAAGAATAAGTATAAGGCTATGTTCATCCGGCACTATATGGGACAGCTTTTTTCGGCGCCATGTGAAAAAGTGTGAACACCTATCCTGTATGTGACTTTCCACTTTTTTCTCCCATGTTTAGGTCACACTTGGAAATTTCTTCAAGAGAATCAAAAGTTAGTTTCACTCTCCCCGACTGTAACCATAATAAGCATGATTTAGGCACATCCTCCAAAAATATTTCTGCCAGGGTTAGCTACTAACAGGGATAATATTAATTTTCAGAAATGCCTTCGCGGACCTCCTGGCGAACCGGGCTCAAAGGGAGAAAAAGGAGATAAAGGACTCAAAGGGGACAAAGGGGTCACCGGGGCCCATGGAACTCCGGGTGTAAAAGGACAAAAGGGTGAAAAGGGAGCTCGGGGGATTCAAAGTTCCCAATCCCCTCGGGTCCTGGTATATCCGCCAATATTGACTGTGAAGGAGAATCAGACTGCAAGATTCCATTGTGTGGCTTCTGGTAGGTACAAAATGAATGATGTGCTTAATAAGAGTGGAGGGTAGAAGCTACGATGAGTTGTAATAACTGCTTAGTTACAGTCACTGCTTCCTTGTGGTGTTGTGTAATGATTTATACAAAGTGATTCTATCTTTTGAGTCTGTTGATGAAATCCTAAAGTGTGACCATTCAAATGAAAGCTTCCAAGCAGTACTTTCCTGTGGTACGGTTTATTATGCTGTACAAGGTGGTACTAACTTTTGAGTCTGTAGATGAAATCCTAAAGTGTGACCATTCAAAGGAGAGCAACTTAGCTGCAGTTTCCTCTGGTACTACTTTCTTAGCTTACAAGGTGGTTCTAACATTTGCGTCTGTAGATCTTTCTTTTGAGTCAGTAGATTGATCAATCCTGAGCTGAGACCATGCATTCAGATAAAACCTGTTGATGAGAATAATGATAAATTTTTTTTTTCTTTTACTTACAGGACGACCAAAAATGGTGCTTTTCCGCTATTAGCCTGATGCTGCTTGTTTGTTTTTGTTTTTAATTTTAATGTACTTTTTGTCTTCTTCATCATCGCCATAGGTGACCCAAAACCCATCATAGCGTGGCGTAAAGATGGCAAAGTGCTGAGGAATAGCCAGAAATACTCCGTAAGACGGAACGGCGCACTGATTATCACGCATGCTCAGTACAATGACAGTGGACGTTATGAATGTGTAGCGCGGACAAACTGGGAACAAGCGGATGGTTTCACGAATCTTATGGTCAAAGGTAGGCGTGAGGAACGGAAAAAATGAAAGGAAACGCTACTATTTGACATCAGTAAAATCCAACTAGTGGTTTATTATCAATGCTGCGTTCTGATTGGTTGAGCTACTACTAGGCTATATGTTGTAGCCCACTAGTAGCGAAAAGCAAAAGGCTAGCTTTAACTAGCTAAAAAAAATTTTTATTCTCGATGTTTTTGACCAACTAGTTGGATTTTACTAAAACAATTATTCCTCTCGCCCTCATGGCCTCTGAGTCAATAGCCCATTAGGCCGACTCAGAGCCCATTCGGGCTCGAGGGATAATTGTTAAATATACCCGTGCTACAATCGTTATTAGCATGGTTTCAAGTTTCACTTACCACTTAGGCATGTAGTGGTCTATTTTCTTCCCTGATTAAGCAAAAAGTCAAAGAATCCGCTGAGCAGACCACTGAAGGATGAATGGAAGAGGAGAGAATGTTGAAATTGAAATAAACCAAACAAACGATTTAATTAGTTTCACTATATCGTACGAACACTCTTATTCTTCGCACATTTCAACTTCAGTAAAAGTAAAACACAAACTGCGGTAACAAACATGATGAAACAACGCTGGTTGCAAAAAACCCAGATTTTAAAAACTTGACGTTTCGTATGTAACAACATACATCTTCAGAAGTGACGGTTAAACATGTTAAAAACATTACAGTAAAATTTGAACATCTAGAAAAAGACTGGATACTAATAAACAGGTAAAAACACTAACTCATGACAACAAATGATGATGACAGACCCAATTTGAAGTCTGCAGGAAATTATAATATATGATGCTAGAAGAACCCTTCTCCATTTATCCTTGTAATTTGATATTAAAAACTCAAGAATAATATCTTAATATTGATATATAAGAGCGAAAAGCTAGTATTATGTTATTTTGGTCTGTTTATAACAGTCTAAATTTATCACTTATTCTATATTATCATGGTCACAGTATCTCCTCGCATCAAACGACCCTCTCAACCCGTAATATACGTCACGAAAGGAAACGACGCATTCTTCCCAAAGTGCATTGCTTTTGGCTATCCCTTACCAACCGTCACGTGGTCTCGAGTCTTCTCCACTTTCCCGGAAAGAAGCAGCTTCACTAGTGATGGCAATCTCACCATTGTCAACACTACCACTGGGGATTCTGGGATATACGTATGTGAAGCTGTGAATACCATTGGCAGAGCCCGAGTCATGACGCAGTTGGTTGTTCTCACGGTACCAAGCTTCACAGTGAAACCGCCAGAGATTCTCACCGTCAACACAGGTGAAAATTTTCGCTTAAGTGAAAGTGCGTCCAGGGAAGAAGGGTTACTCGGCTACACTAGCTATCATGGGCGAGTCAACTTATATGCATTTCCCTACAAAGCATGTTTAACCGTTAACACAAGAAACAAAAAGCTGGCTCTGCTAGAAAGGTGACCCACCTAGCCGGGTCGCCGTTTTACGATTGTAGAGTCAGCCTCCTAGCTTGGCCGACGTTTCTTCAAATAAACACTTTGGCTGGTCACAATCGGAGCATGAACCAGCGCTGTTATCTCAGGCAAAGGGGTCGACATTTCGTTTCCCTATAAACAATCTCTAAAGCTGACTCGGCTGGGAGGGTGACTCTCTTTCCCGGGCAAAAATCCCCCCAAAAATCGAACCTGCGCAGTGTGAGACTCTTGTCCTTACTCCACCCTTACTTAAGGGACGTGCATGTTTCCACAAACAAACCCCTTCCCATTTTCAGTATGTCTTCTAAGTTTGTGTACAGTCATAGTGATATATCCGCAAAAATATTTCACGTTCATGAATTGTCTCCTTAATTATACTGCAAGAATGAATAGCGCAAAAGCTTTAGAAATTCACGTGTTTATCTTGTCTGACAGGTGATATACTGAAGGTCAATTGCAGCGCACAGGGTGATCAAACCTTACGTATCACTTGGAGTCGTGAGTACGCTGAGCTCCCTGTGCGTAGGGCGACTGTGCGCGGAGATGGGACCCTGACCGTCACTCAGCTGGTTCCTGAGGATGCTGGGAAATATTTCTGTACTGCAAGTAGCGTTGGTGGTGCCATCAAGATAACCGCTGACATGAACCTCATTGTCTTAAAGAGTGAGTGTTATATTTTAATTTTTTGGTTAGTGACTATACAGCTTATGGACGTTTTGCGCAAGTTCCAGATTTTTTTTCGAACCCTCCAAGTCGGCGGTACCCTATATTTTTACTTGTGAATGTTTTTTTCTCTCGTGGCATGGGCTCCTGCGCGCCGCTATTGAGTGCGAAGTACCTGTGTCGGGTTCCGAAGCTACGGGCGGAGCGAAGCCGAGTCGCTATAGAACTTGACCGAAACCAGAAACCCACGCCTGACAAGTCCCGCGCGCATAAGCTAGGGTAGTCGTGCGTATCCTCGACATACAGTGAAGATGAAAGCCAGAAAGTGGGGAAAGAAGCGTGGCAGAGTGAAAACGTTTCCTGAATAATGATTGCTGTTCCGACCCTTTCTTCTCTAAGAAAATAGGAGTTCTGGGCTATCCGTAGTCCCTTCCCATATTATTCAACAGGAGCCAGTCGCGTAGAATGTAACTTTAGAGGTTAAAATAGAACTAACGTTCGCTGTCGACCAGTTTCAAGTAAAACTTCACCTATATGTACGAGTAACTGGGAAGTTAGTGTTTTTTTTCAACAACGTTACTGAAGTTTTATACCTCAGTTGTGAACACAACATGGTTCTTTTTCCATGTCAAAGTTGCACCAAACCTACAAGTCGATCAATATGCTCCGATCCAAATGTGTCCCCGAAAAATGTCGTTTCTTTAAGGAACGACCCTTAGTAGTTTGTGAGAGTTAGTCGCTTAAGAGTTTATTTTATCTGTAATAATTTGACTTCAATCCGAGGTGGTTACATGTACAGATAGGTGTTAAAAAAGTTTATACAGTTTTTTTTTCCTATATTTAGAGGGCTTAAAGCGAGGCATTTGCCCCATTCCACTCCCGGTTGATTCATGTGAGGGGGAGACTGATGACGAATGCACGCTTGACTCTGATTGTTTTGGTGACAAAAAGTGTTGTTCGGATTCATGTCAAAAGCTCTGTGTTCAACCACCACAAAGTAAGTGTTATTTATTTAGTAGGCAGGCACGTACTAGTGCTCAGGCTACCTCGTCTAAGTATTTCTGGTGGATGAATTTTTTTTTGATCTTATGACTTAAGTAGACTTGCAGTAAGATGGCTTATGACTAATGTCCACCCTTTACGCAAAGAAACGCAGAGAAGTTTTCTGTTTTGTCAAAATACGCCCTCAGAACTAATATGGTCATTGTGAATAACCTAGAAACCATGGAAGCTTTGATTGGCTAAAGGGTTTCAACGGATCCTATCTCGCGTTAACGGCGCGTTAACGTAAAATCGAGCGCTGAGCCAATCTGTCTCCCAGGGTCCTCTCCAACTCATCGCTTGAAGCAAGAGGGGGACGATTAAGAGAAAACCCTGGTAACGAGGCTGGCGGGGAGCGTTAGCGCATAATAATTTCATTACGTCTCCCCTTTTACGCCCCTGCTGAGACTCAGGATATGGAAATCGTTTGTCCTGGCCTCCTCGTTCAGTTTTTAATGCTAATTTTATTTCTTCTCAAAGCCAAGGATTGCGTCGATATCCACTACGCTGGCTTCCAAAGCAGTGGTGTGTATTCGATAAACCCTGATCGAAGAACAGAATTCAAGGTATACTGTGATTTGGAAACAGATAAAGGTGGTTGGATCGTGTTTCAAAGACGTCAAGATGCGTCCGTCAGTTTCCATCGCACGTGGGATGATTATAAACGCGGTTTTGGCGACCTCAAGGGGAATTTCTGGCTTGGAAATGATAAAATTCATCGCATCACCGCGGCCAACAGGATGATTTTGCACATTGATCTCCAAGACTGGAATGGGGTTAAAGTTTTCGCTCGCTATGAAAATTTCAAAATTGGCGACGAAAAGTCAAGGTACACGTTAACGGCCAGCGGTTATAACGGTACATCCGGGGATTCTCTAAGTTACCATAACAACATGATGTTTAGTACAACGGATGTAGACAATGATAAATGGGAGTCTGGTAGCTGCTCAAATGACCTGACTGGGGATGGTGGTTCAATGATTGCCACATGTCGAATTTAAATGGACAGTATTTGGGGAACACGAAGGCGTATAATGGCGTAGGATGGGCGCGCTTTAAACACAATCTGTCTTTGAAGTTTGTGGAAATGAAAATGAGACCACTTTCGTTTGAAAAGGAAAGAGAAGACGACTAAGAAAAGTAAACCCGCTTATTGCCGGCTTTAGAGTGACGATATTGACTTTAAGATGACACATATAGAATTCCAAACATGGTAATATACACAGGAAACCTATGTTTAAATTCGTAAAGCAAGCGTTAGAAAATAGGCACAGGGTACCTTCAGTTGAGAAAAAAAGGGGCCCTGTGCTTTTGTTCGCCCCAGTATCTTCAAAATTCGTCCGGCGCGTCTGAACTTAGTCTAAGAAGCATACTCAAAAAGGCGTCTAATTGTTACAAGGTTTTTGGTCCTGATCACTGGAATAATAAACATCAATGGTAATAAAATAATTAGCCGCAATAGTGAATTTAACGATTATGATTCATATTTTCCAACCCAGCGATAAAAAAGAGCCGAAAGAGTAACCGCAAAGACAGGAGTTTAATACTGCATTTTGAAGTCCTTGAAAACAACGAAAACTTGTGCGCCCCAAAAGGGAGCCTTATGTGGGTGTGGCTCAGCTGAGTCAAGCTAAATATGACCCTTGACAGAAATGTATCGCACTAAAACCTCAATATAACGAACCTCCACGTAACGAATTCTTGGATATAACGAACGATTTTCTTTTCCTCAGTAATAGTAAAATATATGAAAAAGAACCTCGAAATAACGAAACCTCGTGAAAGCGAACAGTCAGTCTCTTAGCCCTTCGTTAATCGAGGCTCCACTGTATATATGTCTCATTGCGACTATCCGTGTGTGAGACCTAATATGTAGTAAAGACCACTGACACGGTGTGTCGCTTCACTCAGTGACATACCAGCTTGGGTAAAATTGTATGTTAGCGTTGTGTCGTTAACGTCCTCGGTGATAAAGCGGTTTTCTCATTACCTTGAAATGAAAACGCGCGAACGAAACAGAAACAATAAACGAACGGAAATAGAGCCATTTGATTGGTTTATTGAACGGATACAAAAGTGTGTGGTGGTGATTCCCTAGTAAAAGAACCTAACATAGATTGTAGATGAAACTTGGTACACTGATGTAAATAACAAGTCAAGAAGATGATAAAAAGGTAATAAAAAGTGGGGGTCACCGTGCTCGTTTTGACGTCACAATGCTGACAAATACGGCTATTTTGGACCCTTCAACAAAAACTGCGCGCAGCCCAAAACTAGACAAAAAGGAAAGATTTTTTTCAATGATGCATGTGGTATCGCAAAGAATTTGACTTTAATGTATTGTTTATCCACTTACGTACCAGAAAAATGCCTTTTAATGCCCTTGTTTTTACTTTACGCTCCAAAGTAGAATTAAATTGGACACGCGCTATTCGACACGTGATAGCTCAATCCGTACAATTTAGTAAAATTGCCAAAAAACTGAACATAGATTTGTGCCAATTTTTTTCTCACCGAAAGGAAGCACTGTCCTTATTAAAATCATGAAATAAAAAATGGGGGTCACCGTACTCGTTTTTGCGGTAGAGCTGCAGAAAGTGCGCACCAAATGCATTTTCCTTGATTTTTGAGAGAGGACTGGGGCGAGTTTCAAAATAGAATGTATGCGAAAGGGGGAAGAAAGTATTAAAAAATCCGTTTTTACAGAATTTACATCGAGATATCACATTTAGGACACAATGTGATAAAGAAAGCGTTTAAATGAAAATCAAAGTGCATAAGCACAAATTAAACATCCACTATCGAGGTTCTCAGTGAGGAAGTCGAACTCAGCAACACGCGTACTGCTTACGTTATGCACATTCCCACCACACTGAGTCTCACCTCGGCAAGAAACAACCGCAAGCAAAAATTGCAATAGCGTTTCTCTTCGGTCAACTTCATTTTAATAATGTTACTTCACATGCTCTTTTTTACGGAGGCCACCTTGTTATGCGCAGTAAGAGATGCGCAGTGCAAAACCAGGGAATCACCTTAAGTGAACGCTCAGGGCCCAGTTGCTCGAAGCATGGTTAGCATTAACCAGCGTTTAATACCTTGACAACGTATTGGTTTTGATACTGCTTAACCAATGGTTAGAGCTAACCATGCTTTGAGCAACTCAGCCCAGGTGAAAAAATTTCATGCTCAAGAACTTTCTAGAAATCATTCAATAATTCGCTTTGACGTCATACTGCAGCACGATTGGCCTATCGAACAATGCCTTCTCCATATTAGGGTTTTCTTTGGCGGGAAAACGAAGAGTCCATGTTTTGATCTTATCGTCCATTGGCTGATAAAAACAAATAACGAACACGTGACCGAAACCATTTTTCAAGGTCATGCGAAGATCGCTCTAGCAAAATCTGGATTTCACTCCCCAAAATAAGAAGACGCCTCATTCACATAACTGCGCCTCCAGTTCGGAGAATAAAAGTTTTTTTCACTTGGAAGCAGGTCAATTAACTCGATCTTAATTGACGTCTTGTTTAGAGAGGTACCTTAAAATTGCTAAAATAAGCCCCTGGGCTTATATTTTTCAAAGGCCCTTTTTGAGGGGCTTATTTTGGAGGGGCTTATCTACGAAGGGAAATTTGCGTTTCAAATTCGATTTGCTAGCCTTATAGTTGGAAGTAAATTTACCTTTTTGCTTTGTTTATCTTTGTATTTGAGGGCAATTTCCAAGTACAAGCCCCCGGTGGGAGCATATATTTGGAGGGGCAATGTCTTTTTGTCTATATAATAAAAAGAACATTACACGGCGGCTTGAAGATATGAATTTTATTTTCGAGTGGCAAAACAATATTTTACGAACGAGCGCAGCGAGTGAGTAAAATATTGTTTTTGCCACGAGAAAATAAAATTCATATCTTCGCGCCTCCGTGTAATATCCTCTATATACCCGGGTCTATATATACCTTTTTTGACAGATACGACACCCCTTTCGTAGTCTATGGCTTAATGCTACCCTTTTCATCATAAATGTATCGTCTTTAAAATATGAATAAATTACCGTACCAGAACGTTTTCTCAACTTTTTCACGAAAATGTATCTGTTAGTCCTTTTGGGCTTTTTTACGGACCGAAATGACAGATTTCCCTACCCTGTCATATGCTTAAACAAGTAAAATTCTAACCCAAAAATTGAATCATTAGGGCGGAACATGGTTGGTAGGGCTTTGAAAACATCTTTTGTATGATGCATGTAGCGACAGTTTTTACGATCTCTCCTATTTAATTAATTTCACGTTGATAAAAAATATAATGGTTAGATGACTGCTGATCTGTTTCATCGTTACCCGGTAACCGAACACGAACGTCGTTTCGCGCGGCTAGAGATTGCCCACCATCTTGGACCTTGTGACGTGGCCATCCATATGCGCAGATCCTCATAATTTGTCACTGCGCATAGATGCCGCTTTACCTCGCAGAAGCGAAGGTTGAAGTTTGGTGTTGATTATTGGGAAGTTTATGGTTGAATTTTTGTCGGTTTTTTTAATTACTGGGTAAAGAAAAAGCACTTTCTTAAAGCAGATGGACCGCTGCAGCTCACCAGGGACCTTTATCTTGGTTTTTAGTGCGTGGATTTCATGTTGTGCCGCGTTTTATTTACCCGGTCTTGCTCCTGTTTCATATTGTGAAAAGGGGAAGGAAAGTAAAACTTGTTTGGTAAGCGTTGTTTTAGGCAGTATCAGCAGTTTGATTATTGCTAATTTGAGACTCGTTCATCTACTGTTTGGTTTGATCTTCAGGGCACTGTAAGTGGCAAAAAACGAACTTACTACTTTAATTCGTTAACGTTGCAAATTGTTGCAATACGTATTCTGTTCACTGCAAACAACTTCGGTCAATTTCTTTAGAATTTTTATGTTAGTCATCCAGTCTGCTTAACTCACAACTTATCATGTCAACCCAGCTTACCTTATCTTATTTCCTAATATTTCAAGTAGAAAGCCAGCTTATCATTTTATATGCATGATTGCCTTATAATTATTAACCTTTCTTCGAGTGTGACAACCTCCATTTTTCTACTTCTACGTGTAAGCAACTTATTAAACTTATTTAATTTACAGAGGGAAATTGTTTCATATATGTCGCAGAAAGAGCAAAAATGTTTTTTTGAACTGTAGTTTCATGATTAAAGAAACCAAATTTATTTGAAGTTCGTTTTTGATTAGTCAACCTATGTATATATATATAAATATTCCAAGTAGGATATATGGATAAACTACACGTGTAATGTGTGAAAATTAAATTCATAACTGTATTTCTAAGCAGTGAATTTTTTTGTATTAAACTTCTCTAGTATCCTTGACTACCAGTACAGCACAGCAAAAATTATGTTGTCACCCAGGTTTACATCGAGTGGAGCAAAATCAAATAAAAAACTCAGTCAATCAGATCCTGTGGTTGATTGTAGCTGATTGTTTTGTTATTATAGTTTTTTTTATTTTTTGACTTTTGATAGACTTCGTAAAACATTTTTAAAGTATGTGAAGTTTGCAGGAGGATGCATTAGTCTTAGAAAGAATTCATACATGTATATCCTACATGTACTACTCTGAACATGATCCCAGACTACTTTCGTAGGGAAGTAGATAAAAAAAAAGAGGTGAAAGAAATCTCTGACTGCGTGATTCCTGTTCTACTTGTTGCATTTACCCTGGGAACTTGAAATCTTAGTGATGACCGCCCTGGTGTTTTGCGCTACAGATGCTGCTGAAACCAGTTGAAACTTAGGCTGTCTGAGCCTAATGGCCTTGGCGTGCCTTAACCTTTTTTTGTTTTTAATTAAACATGAATAGGGAAGTCTCTGATGTGTTAGGAAGTGTTTCATGCTGGTTTTGAATCCCCCAAAGGAGCTATCATTTACATCAGCAAATGGTCGACTGCTTAGGCAGCACATATCATGTCTGTTTTAGTGCCTCTTTAGAAGAGCCCGGTTACCAGGATGAATTGAGAAATTTCAGCCCGGTTTCCGAGATGTGAAAAGGCCAAAGATCCTAGGGACGAGTTCTGGCACCAAATTTGAGAACAAAGCAAACATGGCAAAACACAAAAATTTTAACTTTTGGGCCTATCATAGCTTCAGTAACTCTTAAAGCTGTATCACTGTAGTTAAATGGGATGCTTATGATGTGGAAATTACAGCAGGCAATGCAAGATGATGCCATTCGGACCACCACGACTCATCCCGCCGTTCATCCCAGTAAGCGAGTTGAAGTGTTCATATGGCCAATTTCCAGCCTGCTTGGCGAGATCTTGGGAACCAAGCCAGCCCACCCTTTCATATGAACACATCAAAAATTTTACAAAGGATTTAGAAGTAAGGCGAGATCTTGGAAACGGGGCCAGCTTGGTCAACCGGGCTTGTATAAAAGGCCCTTAAAAACCTGTTTGCACAGACAGACATCTTTAGACTTAAAAGTACTGTCCAGAACCAAATATACCACCTCACATGTTTAGATTTATTCAGACAAGTTATATCAACAACTCACTTTAAAGCTCACATTGTTTTTTCTTTACAGAATAAAGTTGAGTTATTTGTCAACCGATTGGATTCTGTGGAGGCTGTAATTCCTTATGAATATTCAAGGTATTGGTTTACATGGATGTCATTATTTGTTGTGTATCAGTCCTGTATTAATGAAGACGAGAACCCAAGCTGCAGTAAGCATCCTCTTCCCTATGCATCCATTCCCTCAGAGAAACTAGCACGTTGAATCCATTTTAAGTATCCCACTCCAATATTATTGGGTGGTCTTTCCAGTGAGGACAACCTTTTAACCTGAGGCTGATTTTGACCGTAAAATTTCTCACTTCAGAAAAATAATAATGTATTCAGGTTCTTCCGTGTAGTGTTTGCATATTGTATTACCTTGAGGGAAGGCTAGTTGACTTATTGATCTTACATTGTACCTGTATTAAAGAATTTTTGTGGAATGTTGGGATGGTTAAGACTTAGTTAAGGCTTTGTGACAAACATTGGCATAAATCAGTATATCCAATTTCAAATAATATGATCAAAATGGAATCTTATTGAAGGCATTATCTTTTATAATGAAAGATTTAAATAATTGAATTAAATAATGAAAGATTTTTAAAATGAAGTCGTTGTTGTTGAAAGCATTATGTATATGAATATCACTACACCATTAGTCCTACATGCATTTGTCTATTAACTTAATCCTTTTGGACTTATGACAGGCTTGTACAACCATGGGAATTTTTTTGTGTGTGTACAGTGTAACTTCCATGGTAGAATGCAATCATACACTTTCAGACTGATTTGGTCATTTGTGTTGTTTTTCAGATTTGATTTCTGTGTTCCTACCTCAGATGAAAAGACTCCCACAGAAAATCTTGGCCAGGTGAACAACAACAATACTGAATTTATATCTTTATAAGTTTGATGGAGTTGATCTCAACCAAACAAAAAGGACTATTGGCACTCTATCCAAAATACATGAGTTTTTCCTCCAACGTGTCTTAATGTACATTCTCAGGGTTTTCATTAAGAATTCTAGTAGCAGGAGTAAGGTGTAACATTACAGGAGAATACTTTGAAAAAGGCTCCACGTCTAAATAAAAAAGTAGTCATAGGCTACCAATCATTAGCTGGAGATTTCTGTGTACATAGTAGACAGAGAATTCTCCAATCTTTGATGCCTAATAAACACCCTGCATTCTCCGTGCTCTGTCTGCACCAGTGCTACCATAATTTTATGCTGGACACCAAAGGAGTGCAAAATGATCACCTTTTCGTAGATAGCTACATTGCAATGGCCAGCAAACTTCAGGCTCTTTGTCTTCAACCATGTGCAAGCCTTTATGTAGGCATTGCTTAGTGGTTATAATAACTGGCTAATCCATCTTGCATTCAATATGTGATTCGGGTTTGACAGTGTGATTATTTTATAGGTAGTTGTGATCCTCGATTAATCTCCTGCCCTATGTAATTCATGTCACAAATAACTTGATGCATGATTAAAAATTTTTTTAGAGTGAAAGATTGGCAATACCCAGTGTATTTTCGAGTTAACGCAAAACCCAAACTGTTCACAATTTCTGTGTAGTTGCGGTAAATCATCCCCATGGTGGGTTATTGTTATTACTGTTACAGTATAAAAGATAAAAAGTTAAATGAGCCTAAGGCCCAAATGGCCAAAGCTTATCCCGGTTTCCTTAGCAGGAAGCATGCCTAGGATTATTGCTTCTTCCCCCTGGATGGGATGCTAGTCCATCACTGGGTTACCCCCCCCCCCCCCCAGTATGGTGTTGGTACCCGCTTGTACGCTTGTGTAAAGAGAGATAAAATGGAGTAAAATTCCTTGTCTAAGGAAACAAGGCAATGGGCGAGGCTTGAACCCTGGGCCTCCAGATCTGAACTTTGAGACGGCTTGGCCACTCATTCCTCCACACTGTTACAGTTTTCTGTTTATAAAAATTTAAATTAAATAATGCAAATTTATATTGCACCAATTGTAACCAACTGTACAAACAACTCTATCATTTATCATTGATATTTTATTTGCTTCACCACTTAGGTTGTATTTGGAGAAAGAATAAGGCCTTCTATGTACAATGTAAGAATTCATCAACCATTCATTCTGTGTTTTGACGGAACATCTGTCATACATTTTGCTTGTTACATAATAATCAAAATCACTGTCATAGAATGTAAGATTTATGACAAACAATAAAAATATTGAATTACTTTTAAGGGTCTGGATTCACTAGTTGCTTATACTCATGTAATAGTTATGACTGTTGCTTACAGCTGTATTATATAAAAGTTAAGATGTTCCGAAAACACAGAAAGCAACACTTTTGTTGTTAGTAGGGTTATTTTCGTTTCCCATATTGGAGGTTGAAGTCGTAATCTCCAACATGGTCGCTGTACTGTACAATAATCCAAATTGCCATGAGATCACTCCTGTTCACTTGATTCTTTTAATTTCATAGTTTTTGGCAACTACACTTTAGTAGGTCATTATTTCGGTCTTCATCCTATTTTTCGAGCATCATCAGTATTTTAATCAAGGACCTGGCTGAGTTGCATAAAGCAACTTCGGATTGAAGGAATAATTCTATAAAACCAGGCCGTGGGCCATTTTTAGTACCTTTTCTTTCTAGGGATTAATAATATTCCCCTTGAATTCCCCTTTGCTATTGTTGTAAGGAGAGCTTACATGTAATATGATATAATAATTATTATTGTTCTTCATCCCTTTAAATTTTGTTTTGAAACAGATAACTTTCAAGAAAGATGTCCAGTGTAAGACTCTTTGTAAGAAAACTTATAAAAATGGTGACAAGGAGCAGATGAAGAAGCTGGATTTCTTGAGAGATGGAATTGCTCTCAATTATCAAAATCACTGGTATGCCCTTCATTTCACAATGCATAATCTTCCCATTGCTTTGCTTGTTAGTTTGTGGTTGTCCTCAGTCATGAAAAATGAAAGCTCCCTTAAAATGTTGCTTAAAGTCATAGCTGTACAACAAGGGAGAAGGACAGAAAGGGAGTTTGCATACATGTACATGTAACTACTGGTGCAAAGAAGAGGGAAAGGAAAGTTGAAAGCTCAAAGAGTGTTGTGACTAAGATTTCAAGTTGCTGGGTGAATACAACAATTAGGTGGGGAATCAAACGGTGAAATTTGTAGGGATTTCTTGTTATTCTATTTTTCAACTATTGCCGGTGGGTCACATTTGTAGTAGTTGGGGCGAAATCCCTGGCCTTGGCCCTTAATGACAGCCGTGCAGAAAGGTTTTTGTGTGGGTTAGTAGAGAAGGTGGTAGTTAGTCAGAAGTGCCTTTTTATGGAGTTTAAAAGGCTTGTTTCTCTTATCCATTGATAGGATTATTGATAACATGCCAGTTACATGGTGTTATGAAGTCGCAGATGAAACAGCCAAGTACTGTTCAACAGGATTCCCAATTGGCTGTCATGTCTCTGAAGATGGACAGGCACGAGATGCCTGCGTTACAAGTGTAAGCTTTATTTGATTTTTGTTTAAGATTTTAGAAGATTAAGTCCAAATGTTGCTGTCCATTTGTAATTAAATCTATTAATTTTATTATCACAGTGTATAAACACTAATGATAAACCAGCTGGGACCTTTCATGCCAGAACATGATGTTATCACATCAGATGATGGCATGTTATTTATGTGAAGAGATCACCATTGCTATATGGTTATACAATAAATGGAATCATTGACAGCAAGAGAAAAAATATTAAAGTGAAATGGTTTGTTACAGAAAATGTATTTCATTGGCATTTATGTGATACAGTTGTAAATAGAACATTACATAGCCGCTGGGAGATACTTCTATGAAAATTCACTTTGAGTGATTGTATTGATGAATATTGCATTCGTTTGCTGTGCTTGCTCATAAGATACAGTACATTTCAACGTGCACAGAGAACTTTTGTATTTCCTGGCTGTAAGTTGTCACCTTAACCCTTCTTCGGGCAATGTATGGATGGCCCCAGTTGTTCAAACGTAGATAATGTCATACACTGGATGAATCACTGTCCATCAGACAAACGTAGTCGACACAGTTATTGGTTTTTCCCTACCATTTATCTGCTGGGTAGCATATAATCAAGTAGATACCACTATCCAACATTTGAACCACTAGGCCCTGGTTAATAGGACAATCACAAGACTTTTGGAGGGCATAGTTTATTTGTGGCCCGAGTAACATCATTTGCCCCCAAGCAGAGCGAAGGTACGAGGGACACATATAAACTGTATGCCCTCCAAGAGTCACGTGATTATCATTCGTATCAACACACAAGGCCAAATTGTACAAATTTATTTCGTAAGGAAAGATTGTTTAACATGAAATCATGTTGCAGACTCCAAATTTCATTTACAGCCCATACTTTGTTTGTCAATTGGCTGCGTGTAGTGGTAACAATAGCATGCAAGATAAGTTTTGACATGCTACTTGTAATCACAATTGATAATTTAGACACCAATCTTCTGCTGGACGTGCATTTACTTTGTTAAAACGTGGAGGCAATCGCAAACCACTTGCATGCAAGATAAAAATAGAGAAGTCCAATACTTAACAGTGCAGCTCTGAAAAAGTGGTGAAAACATCCATAAAAATCCCTCAATATGTTGATCCATACCGGTAAATATATTTTTTTAACTCTTGAAGTGCATAGTATTTCACTGACATGATACGAATAAATATTTACTTTATTTCAGAGCAAGTTTAGTGAACGTGGCATGCATTATGTGTTTAACCATGTTGATATTATAATCAAGTACCAATATGGTAATGGGCAAGACTGGGATGGTGCGCGTCTTATGTCTGCTCAGGTTTCACCCAAAAGGTAATTTATGTGGTGTCAAAAATAAAGTGCAAATTAATAGACCCTTTCATAGTTATGTTCAAGTTTTGGTAAAGACCAGTAAGATAATATACTTCAATACTGTTGAAAAGAACGCTTATAAAATGGTAAAACATAGAAACAGGGTTCGCAAATACGCCAAATTTGGCGTATTTTGCGCCAAAATTGTTCAGATGATTCCACTGTGGTTACGGAGGGAGTCACTTCGACTCCAGAAATTTTCGGTAACAAACACAGTTTTGTCCTTACCTTTTTCGCAACAAATACAATTTACATTAATTGTAAACGTTGTAAACCTTAATTAAATCATCAAATTAAAGAATTATACTGCACGACAAAACAGGAAGAGGGTAAATTACGATCAAAGTTTACTTGATGACCGCCATCATGGATTTGAGCTTTCCAGCTAATTCGTGTATCCCTCACGATAGTGTATACATGCCGGGACCACGTGCTGGAAAGTCTGATACAGTCATACTTGACTCCAAATATCCCAAAATGACTCCAAAATTTGTGAAGCAGAAGTCACACTGATTCCACTCATCAATAAAATTTGCAAACCCTGTACAAAGTTTAAAGGTGATACATCGAAGCGAACAAAGATATTGCTCTATCATTTTACAGAGATTTGTGTGGGCCCATTACTCTTGTCCACCAACCCCCTCACCTTACAAACGTCTGTAATTTATTTCTTTTGCAGTTTAAAACACGAGAAAGAAGGTGAATGTGGTGATCTTCCAGCTATGGGAATACCTACAGAGCCCAAAGATGAACTATCCATCACTTATTCATACTCTGTCTCCTTTATGGTAAGTTCACCAACTCTTATTCTTTTTACTTTCTTTGTCTCTTGAGGAACAAAACTAAGTACAGGCAGAGGAGAATATTCTTGTGGTGATTATATTATGGGTAACACTGTGATGGGGTTCGTACTACATGTATGGGTTGTGGAAAACCTGGAAAGTCTTGAAATTTAAGAATTTCACTTTCCCAGCCTGGAATTAAAAGTCGTGGAATTAATCTTAGTTGTCAGTCATGGAAATTCGTGGGAAATTAAAGCTGTGTTTGGTACATGTAGATTAGTCAGTGCAGCTAGCAAGTCAAGGAAAAATAAGACAAGACAAGTACATGTAATTATACAGCACCAACACCATGCATTTCTATACAGTCCTGAGTTTTTGTCTGTTGAACTGAGTTATGTAAAAAAGGAATGAAACCCTCGAAAAATAAGGATAGCTTTCAAAAACTATGCACCTCAAAATTTTCGAGGTGACAGTGATTCAATATTTAACGAAGGAGACAGTGACCTGTGATTGAAGGGCTTTTTATGATTTTTGGGATTTCAACAAGTTAACTAGTTTTTCGTAAAGTTTGATCGGTACATGACAAAGAACTGTATCTTTTTTGGACTTTTTATTTGCGGTTGATTGTTTAACAAAATAAACATCATTTTAAATAGTCAACTGAAAAATTAAATTTTAATATGACAAAGAAGGTTATTGACAGTGATTCGCTCCTGTGATTGAAGGGCTACTTTATGTTGAAGATTTCACCACTAACTGATTTTTTACATGGACTTTATTTGCACTTGTAGTAGTATAGTCAACTGAAAAATTAAATTAATATGACAAAGAAGGTTATTACACATGTCAATTTCGGTTGAAGCGACGGGAAAATATTATACTTACAATTTGTGTTCCATATGCGGCAAGTAAGCTTCGAAGTGCGATCTGTGGTGACACTTTTGAAATGTAAGTTGCGTAACGAACTTCTAGGTTTTTAAAATAATTAGTCACCTGATCTATTTTTGCTGCGTTGCGCTAAGATAATTAAATATTCACAAAAAAATTGACAAACGGCTTGAAAAATGCAAATCAGACAGTTTCACCTAAGATCATGGAAAACGTGACAAGGTCATGGAAAAAGTCGTGATAAGTCAGGGAATTTGTAGTCTCAAAAGAGCATGCACCCTGTGCGAGTAATTTGACGGAAAGAATTGATGAATGTTCAAACCTTTGTAATGAGTCTAAACTTATGCAAGATTCTCACCCATTATCTTCGTTGGCGAATCCTTTGAACAGTCAATCTTTTCACAAGTGCAGCATTATTGAAGGCCTAGTTATCCAACAGTTGGAGTCCCGGATTAAACTATCAAGGTCATTCATACTTAGCAAAACTATTTCCATTAACAATCTCCAAAAACTCTGTAAAATAAAAATTATAATGGATTTAGTTCATAGTCTCTTACCTTGAAGATGACTTAAAAATTAGTAAAAACATTTCTTTTTCCTTTTAAGTTTTAGCCTTGTAACAGAGCATTTAAATATACACTGGTGATCTTTAATTAATTTATTTTTATTACACTGTAACAATCCTCCTGCTGTTGTAGAAAGAAGAAGACCCAAATCATAAGTGGGCCTCACGCTGGGACTACATTCTGGACTCCATGCCTCATACTAAAATCCAATGGTTTAGGTAAGAAACATGACAATCACACTCTAAGACCTCTGCAAGCCGGCTTTGGTCAGAAAGAGCTCTCAGGCTGTGTTGAAATTCATGCTAGTGAAATAATGTGGTCTTGGTCTTCTCCAAATAAAGTGAAGATCACAGGGAAAATCTTTAAACATGAATTCCAGACATTTTGAGCCAACTGGACCAAATTTTATTCATCATGAATTTACCTTTTTGAGTTCCCCATGCCTCAAAACTGCTTTGATCTTTCATCAAATTCTCGTAACTAATTCAACAGGGAAATACATGTACATGTACAGTTATGGGGATAACTTTGCAGGACAATTATTATTTGTATGTGGCTATTGGGGCCAGTGTGAGCAGAGCAAAGCAAGTTTACTGGCTAAACTTCAACATGCAGAGAAGCTGAAAATTCCAAAATCACCATTTTCTGTTGCTATAATTATTATTGATTAGTTTATGTATTAATTAATTAATTAAGTTATTTGCACATTTATATTTCAGCAAGGAATGAGAGATAAATTTGTTATTGTGTTGGACTTACATGTACTATAAAACATTGAGTTGCTGTTATCATTTTTTGTATTCAGCATCATGAACTCTCTGGTTATTGTCCTGTTTCTTTCTGGCATGGTAGCCATGATCATGCTGCGAACTCTGCATAAAGACATCGCTCGTTATAATCAAATGGATTCAGCGGTATGTTATTTTGCCTTCTGCTTGGCATTGAGTGTTGACAATGGTCTCAAAAACACAGTTGTTTTAAGCAGATACATCCGATTCAGAAGTTGCTTTTATTGGCTTGTGAGAGATGTACACTTTACGAGCAGATCTTAATAAAAAAGGGTAAATTAGATTTGCGGAAAAAATCTTTCTCTGGTTGCTGTGCAATTTTCAGAGCTATTTTCATGTAGCATCTGTTGTTGGGTCTATCTACCCAAATGGTCACCTGGTCAGAAAATTTATTTATATCCTTCCTAAACAGAAAAATAGTTTGTAGGCCTGCATAGGGAAACATGTTGTACCTGTGGGTCAGTTTGATCTATCCTTGGTTAATTTAATATTTAAGGCTACATTAATGAACTCTGATTGGACGTCTACTTGTTGTTAGTTAGCTGGGTTAATGAATTTATTCTTTTCATTTATCTATCTGTTTGTAAAGGATGATGCACAAGAGGAGTTTGGCTGGAAGTTAGTTCATGGAGATGTTTTCCGTCCTCCAAAGAAAGGCATGCTTCTTTCCATCATGCTTGGCTGTGGATCTCAAATTTTTATCATGGTGTTTTTTACACTAGGTAAGTTGGCAATACTTTCTGTGATGATTAATCTGATCATTTTGGTTACTTTGGGCGTGCAGTGATCTATATGAAGCTAGGGTGGTAGGGTGCATAATTTCTCTATCAAGTCTCTCTGTAAAAATAATAACCTCACAGTCCTTACCCCCCACCCCTGTGGATGTTCCTCCTCTCCTGTGGACACCTCTCCCCATGGGATTTCTTGTACAACCTTTTACATGCATAAAACTGGTAGGATTATTATTTTTTTCATTCTACTCATTGTTCCTATGCATCTCTCTTGATACATGTGTATTAGTAGGAAAATATGTTATTTTATCTTGTGTACTCTTCATTTATGTTTGAACTTCGGTCTTTTTCAGTGTTTGCTTGTCTTGGGTTTTTGTCTCCCGCAAACCGTGGAGCCTTGATGACTTGTTCGTTGGTGAGTAGTTTTGTTGTTTTGGTTTGCTGCATTGTTCGTAAAATGGTATTCTTTTATGATCTCACTTAATAAAGGTATGGTTTTACTTTTTTTAATTAGGTGTTGTTTGTTTGCCTTGGGTCTCCTGCTGGTTATGTGTCTGCTAGAATTTACAAAAGTAAGTGTCAGTTTGTAAACTTGTTTCTGCACTTAGAGTGGATTTCCACTGTTGAGTAATTTTCATGTGCATACATCTCTGTAAATAGAGTAGAGGCAATGTATGAACAGCTGGGTGTAAAATGCAATAGTTGTGCAACGTTCAACGTTAAAAGTTTATGTGCAGCCTTCTATACATTGCCTCTATTTAATCCATGCACCTGAAATTTACCTAAAAATTGCATGGATCCACACCTGTTTCCACCATTTTTTGGAAATTGGTCAAATTTGTCGTAATAGATAGAATTATTTTTAATAAAGAAATAACTTCCCGAGTTGCAAGGCTTCATCTGAGGAGAATGAAACAGGCCAATATCATGTCTGAATTACTCAGAAACCCAGGAAACGGGTACTTAAGGGAGTTGAAATCAAAAACATTTCCCGGGGGGTGGGGGAGGGGGTTGCTCCTGGACCCCTCCTAGAAGCTCATTTAGGAAATCAGTCAGTATTTATCCTAGATCTGCCCTTGAGGAGAGACTATTGAAGTGATTGAAGTTTCTTCAGTGGCCAGGCTTTTGTCTTAGAATTGTCTAGACAAATGATAATTATTTTGCAAGTCTCTCTCTCTCTCTCTTGTCCAGTGAAAACGTTCATGCCTTCACCCATGTTGTTTTATTCGTTTATCATACTGGGATTAATTTGTTAACTGTTCATGTTTTTTTTAACAAGTGATTGGTGGTGAGTTGTGGAAGACAAATGTTCTGTTGTCTGCATTCTTCTTTCCTGGGTGAGTTAACATTTGTTACTGCTTTTATTCATCAGTGCAACAATGCAGGATTTCTACATTTAAGTCCTCTCCCTAGTGTTCAAGGAAAATCATTATTTCATTTTGTTGGAACACCCCCAAAAATAATAATAAAAATTTGGTTATCAAGGTTCGCCAATTTATGGCAGGGTCACGGCAGTAGCATTCATGAAAAGCTAATTACTGCAGTCCCATAACAGTCTCCTCGCTTGTTTATAATTATTGGTATTTTGTGATTTCAGGTTGATGTTTGGCATTTTCTTCCTGTTGAATCTTGTATTGTGGGCAGAAGGTTCATCAGCTGCTGTTCCATTTACCACCTTGCTGGCTCTCTTGGCCATGTGGTATGTTTTTTGTGCACCATGATTTATTACACTAGTTAAGGTCAGTGGAAAATTTAACAAAGTTAGCTGTCACAAACTTAGCGGTCTCTGCCAGTCAGTGGTCAAACTCCCAAGTGTAGGCTCACATGGAACTTTGTTCTTATTATTTAAACATTTTTGTACGTAAATATTATGAATTTTTTCTTGACTTTGGTGAGGTTTCATTTTCAAATTAGCAGAATAAATTCTCTTGATCTTTCATTCTGTAGATGAAACACTGCATTTGCCAAAAACATTTAATAAAGAGTGATTTTGTTGCTCAACAGGTTTGGCATTTCTGTCCCTCTTACCTTTCTGGGAGCTTATCTTGGATTTAAAAAGAAGGTACTATAAGTACATGTAATATCATGTGTTAAAAAGAAAAATTTAGCTTAACAGATCAAAGCCAGCTTTAATCCATTTCCAATAGATGAGTGTGGGGAAAAGTGGCTGGAGAAACTGAGGGACCTGAAACCAAGCACAGATGGTAACCATGACAACCCTGTCAGGGGCACCTACCAGGCAGCATCACCCAGAGAACCAGACACAACCAGAGGGAGGGGAGGGCTGGGAGCAAAATGGCTAAAACACTGTTACATGAACAGCGATCTGAGCAAAATTAATTGACCTTAATGAAAGTCAAAATGTCAGTCACTGTCGTTAACAACAGTCCTATTCAGGACTTCGTTCACGTGGATGATCATACTCAACCTACTGATGAAATGACTCCTGGGTTCAAACGTTTCACAGTCTTAATGAAAGTGCTGTGAAATTACTGAAAATGCAAATGTCCTGCCCTGCAAATACCCTGGGACTGCCACACATACAATTCGAGACACAGAGTGCTTGCCAGCAGTGTCTTGTGCCTAGCTAAGTTACATTAAAATGGCAGAACAGGCCACACTGTCAGTTTGGAATGGATATCATTTCAGACACTCTGTAATAAAGCCATTATTTTGAACTACAATTGTAGCTTTCTTTTCTTATTGTATTTAGCCAATTGAACAGCCTGTGCGAACCAACCAAATCCCTCGGCAGATTCCGGAACAGGTAGTTGTTCTTTTGTTTGATACATCTACTTCACATCTTTAATTTGCTTTCGAGAGTTCTTAACACCAGAAAGTCCTTAAACATTGTTGATGGGTTTGTATTGCAGGTCTTGCAAACCCGTTAATAATTTCTTTAAGTTTATTTCATCTTGCACCAAGCTTGTTCACTGACGATGCATGGATTTTGTCCAAGTTCTTTCTTGCACTTGAACAGACAGAGAAGAAGTCAAGGGCAGCGACAAAAAAGAAAGAACTAGGCAAAAATCCAGGGTCCTTGAGCAAACAAGCCTTGGTCAGTAAAGGATTCATTATGCGGCCATAAAGAGAACATTTTCCTGTGGAAGAAATGGGGGAAATCCTGAGCAGTTAAGATTGTCCCATCTTTCCTGCTCAGGTAGCCAATGAGAACACAGCGTCAGTGTCATCTTGCCCACTCGCAGATTAACCCATATCTGCTTTATTGACCAAGCACGGAGACTAATTATCTTCCTTTTACTGAAATTCCTTTTGCAGAGCATCTACACCCGTGCTGCCCCTGGAATCATCATGGGTGGAGTTTTACCATTTGGCTGCATTTTTATCCAATTATTCTTCATTCTCAACAGCATTTGGTAAGTAATTGAACTGAGCTTAAAACAATCATGTGGTTGTTTATGACTTCCCTGTCTAGTGTAAAGTCATGTCTGGTAGTCTGAAACCAGTAGATTTTCGTGCTGGGCAAGTAACTTTTAATGCTTTCTTGCCCAATGGACAGGGCAAGTCATCCTCTAAAATAATCATTAACTAAGAGGGGCAAGATTTGGCCCCAGGTGAGCAAAATACAAGAGCTGCTTCCCCAAAAGAGTCTTTTGGTGGTTTTATGAAGTGCAATCATGAGTTTGAAAATATCAGTACACACAAACTTGCTTGTCTGATTAGTGTTGCATAAGGAGAAACAAAATGTTGGTTAGTCTTCGAGGTGTAAGGATTAATAGTGTTTTGTCTTTCTTTTTTCTTGAACAGGTCTCATCAGATTTACTACATGTTTGGGTTCTTGTTTGTTGTGTGTTTAATTTTGCTGTTGACTGTATCTGAGACTACTGTTCTGTTGTGCTATTTTCATCTTTGTGCCGAGGTATGACTCACAAAATACATGTAAACTCAGCTATGAAAACAGTTCCTAGAATCCACAATCTTGGACAAAAATTGTTAAGAATTGTACCCGCAAGATGCCTATCCAGCAGGTTTGGTACCACTATGACCCTCGCCCCACCCTTGTCAGTGTTGTTCAGTCATGGGCAGAAATGATCCAGCCAGTCTTGTTTTTTGGGGAAGGGTGAAGAAGGAAGTATTTGTAATGAGCAGTACAATTGTACGTTTAAGAGCTTTGGCAGTGACGTCCATTTTTCTTAACATTTTCTTCCAAGATTGTAGGATGGATTTAGTATGTGTAACCTTTTTTTTCTGCTGGTCCTACAATGTCAGTTATGTGAGTAGTCATTTATTTCTCCATAGATCAAACAAGTTTACAGAAACAAATAATTAATTAAGAAATAACTTAAGTGAAAAAGGACAAAAATAGTAAAACTAATACATTGTCCTTATTGATGGAAAAGTATAAAAGATTTCCTATTAAGTGGATACAACGTGAAATAAATGCTAATACAGAAACAAAACAAGATAATATACAATAAGCAAATAAAATGTAACTGGTCCAAACAAACGCACAAGCACGCACACACACACACACACACACACACAAAATCGATCTATGTATTAAGTATGAGTAGATAAAGCAACTCATGAATGAATAGTGAAGCTGACAAAATCTTATAGAGTAACCATTTGAATGGGACCTCTTCGGCATTATTATTTATTTCAGTAACACGTGTTGTGTTTGGCCTGGACATTGTACAGATTTGGCAATATTTTCTTAAATTTGATTTTTATTGACTTGCCTAGCCTGGGAAAAATGCTGACAGTTAGCGATTCTACCACTGGTTTTCCCGCCAAATGACGCCTGAGAAAATGTCTGACGGGAAGTTTGGAGAGCACGAGGCGTTCGCACGAGGCGCAGCCGAGTGCAACCACTGGTTTCCCCAAGTGCTCAAATGACGCCTGAGAAACAAAGCGATCAATGCAGCAGTTAACTTAAAATTTTATTATTGATGTACGCGTCAATGTTTACGTCACTATATTTTTTTCCCTCACAGTTAATCATGTTTTTATCCTGAAACTGGGAGAAAGTGTACTCTAAAATGATCGTAAAATCCATATTTAGGTGCCAGAAAACTATTAATTTACCGAAAAATTGTTATTGAGAGAAAACAACTTTGCAAAGAATGATCTCACGCCACCGCACAGCTCGCGCGGAGATGACAACAACAACAGCAACACTCACCTCTTTTCCTTACTATCGGTTAACAAATTCAAACGTTTCCTCTTAAATTTCCTTGTAAAACACATGATAAACGCTTCATTGTCTATTGCTGAGTTATGGATGCACTCACGAGATTCGGATTGCTAAGCTCACAACAACTCGAGGAATTATGAATAGTTTATTGACGTCATCAGCGTGCTCAATAGGAATATGAAGCACGCTCGCGCTATTGAATTTGATTAGGCGAATTTTCTAGCTATGTTATAATTCCATACTGATGACGCGTCGCTACCCAGATCTGGCTAGTGCTTCTGATTGGTTGAAAAAATTTCCCACTCGGCACGACCAATCAGAATCACTAGCCAGATCTGGGTGGTGACGCGTCAACAGTTCATTTCTGCGTTCGTGTCTCAGACGTCATTTGGCGGGGAAACCAGTGGTAGGGTCGCCAAATGTCGGCTGTTTTCTCAGGCTTTTACTTGTCTAGTCATCTGAATTCTTCAACTGTTCTGTTGTATTTCAGGATTATCATTGGTGGTGGCGATCGTTCCTGACTGGCGGCTGTACTGCCTTGTATTTCTTCTTGTACTCTATCCATTTCTTCTGCACCAAGCTGACCATCAGTGGGACGGCCTCCACCTTCCTGTACTTTGGTTATACTCTTATCATGGTTCTAATCTTCTTTTTATTTACTGGTAAGAAGACCACTGATATTGATCACTTGTTGACACTTTGTAAGAGGCAATCTCCCTAAAAGTGTTCCACTCGATTTTCGGACTAGAAAAACGCGTTTGCTTTTATTACATTTTTATCGTCAATACTGCTGTCCATCTTAATAAGAAATTGCAGTTAGAATGAGGAAATCAGACTTCTCAAACTCTTTAATAATTCATAAAGATAATTCAAAGGAACTTAATGTTTAAGGAGTGTTTGGAAATCAAACGGAAAACTGCTCATTTTTGCATCCTTAATTTCTCCTAAAATCATTTTGTTTGGAAAGTAATATTAAGCATTCAACGCAGTGTTTCATCACGAGATGAAACACCTCGAACTTCGTCAAAAATACTCCGCTGCGCGTCGTATTTTCAACTTCCTTCTCGACTTTTCATTTGGTGATGAAACACTGCGTCTCATGCTTGATATATTAGGTCAAAAAACGGACAAGAAATTGGACATGAAATGGGCCATGAAATTGGACAAAATATCAACCATGAAATCAGACAAGAAATCCGGCAAAAAAAAATCGTTCACGCCTATGATTTCCACTCATCTTTTTTGTGTAAATGGTAACCCCCCTTGTTATATTAATCTCTTTGTTCTTTTTTTCAGGCACAGTGGGATTCTTCGCATGCTTTTTCTTTGTGAGGAAAATCTACAGTATTGTCAAAGTCGATTAACTTTGTTTCACCATAGACAAACATTCTGTGGCACTGAAAAGAAACATTCCCATTAGAAATTTCCACTTCTTCGTGAGCATAAGTTTGGCTTAATAGTAAACTTCCCTTACTGGTATTTATGTGAAGTAATATTTAGTACGTAGTGTATTAAAAATGCCGCAGATGAAAGCCCCTCTTTATGTGGAAATGACAGATCGAATAAAATGAGTAACTGCTCATCTTCAAGTAGAATTGCTTAAAAACGAGGGTGTAAGAAAATTTGGTTTATGTTGGTAGTGCGGGAACTATTGTTGGTTAGTTATTTCGCTGTGGTGGGGTTATTGTTGTTAATAATTATTGCTTTTTTCAGTCTTTAGATTTACATCATTTAGAGGTCACACAATTACCAAAACTTAGAAAACACCCTAAAATTTGACTTTTTGTTTTTTCATGGCTTTGTTTCCCTAAAATCTGGCAGAAAACGACTGATTTCGAGACAACTTTGTCTTGAGGGGCACAGAAGTGACCAGAAATAAAAAAAAAAATCTGTCATTATGTTCTCCCCTAGTTTTGTAACCAAGGTGATGTGCATGAATTTGCATATATTTACATAATTAGTACGTAAGCACGACCTATTTAATCAGTATAAGTATGTATAAATGGACTCGTGTGTTGCCTGCCCGTGTGTAGACTTCTAATACAAAATTTACGGTAGAAGTCTTCAAATTGGCAGCCACTAAAGGTGTCTGTGCGAGGTTTTCCTTCAAGTTTCTTAAATTTAGCAATTAGATAAGAGAAGTAATGCAGTTCCAATTACGTAGGTTTATATGGCTCTGTAGCTGTCCCTTGTTGTAAACATTTTGTTGGCTTGTGATAACTCCTTCTCAGTCATGCACTTTTTGGCAAGTAGTCCAATTAAAACGTTATCACTATCAAGGTCATGTCTAAGCAATTAACTAAGTAATTCGAGTGGAAAACTTTCATCGTCACAATAAGATTTTCCACACAAAAAAAGGCTTTATCCTTCAAATGGCTTATAGTAAGGTTTAAGAGCTAATGCTTTGTACAACATAATTTACAAAATGTCCATGTTAATTCTTCATGTTTAATATAAATCTATGCACGAGTAATGGTCATGAAGTGATAAATACAAGTGTTGCTTAATAACTAAAGATCAGCTTAGCGCTCTTGGACTCCTTTATTCCAGTTTTATTGGGCAGCGTTTATTCCAATAATTAATTGCATCTGTAGTAATTATGGAAGCAATGTGCTTTAACTTAGAGACCTCGGTCTTCCCAGGGTTTTATGTCTATCACAAATTGTAAGCTTTCATTAATTTTGTCTTGTTATAAGGAAAAAGGCTGTAGTTTACTGATTAAATATATTAAACAGAAAGCTTTAAAATGCTATTCGTCTGTTTCACACCTATGCATCTTAGGTGCTCATCTTTTCCTAGAGTAGGATAACACTATCCACTAAATAAGTCACTATCTCATATTACGAATGACATTCACTCATGTCATTCTCCAAAAAGGCAAGTCGTTTCGGATGAAATATCTGAATAACGTATTATCTCAAGGCTCTAAAGTCAGTTGTTACAGTTTGCTTGTTACTGTTTGTTTACACAAAAATAATTGCTGACTATATCAGTCAGGATCTTGTGACAAAAGTTAAAGTTAAAATGACGTTTAAAAAGTCTCGAAGGCTTTGTTTTCTATCTACAACATCCTGAAATATCAGAAATCTTCCTTGTCTCTCCAGGACATCGTCAAACATTACGTTAATGGCTTCTTCAAAGAAAAACAAACTTGCTAGAAATATGAAACTTTTTCCCAATATCATGGCTTAATCCCTTTGAAAAAATTCAAATTTTTCGACCATCTTAAAATGCCATTTTTATAGTATAAAAAGCTTCCCTTTTAAATGGGACATAGAGAAACATTACATTAACCGCCATTTCAAAGAAAATCAAGTTTCGTAGAAATTTGAGATTTTTGACCAAAATCATGGGTTAACCCCTTTGGGAAAATGGAAAATTTTTAGTCTCTATTTAAATGCCATTTTAAAACTCCAAAACGCCTCCTTTTAAAACTACAACATGGAGAAACATAACATTAACGAATAATTCAAAGAAAAACTAAACTTGGAAGAAAATCTTTTAACAAAATCGTGGGTAAACCGTTTAAACAAATGAAAATTTTTCGTCTATGTTAAAAAGCCATTTTTGTACTTAAATTAAAGAACCGCCTTTTCTAACTATAACATCGTGAAACATAACATTAAAGCCTAATTCAAAGAAAAACAAACTTAGAAGAAATTTAAAATTTTTAGCCAAAATCGTGGGTTCACCCCACTGGAAAACTGAAAGTTTTTCGTCCAAGTTCAAATGCAATTTTTAAACTCTAAAAACCTTCCTTTTACAGCTATAAAGTCGTAAAACATAACATTAAAACCTAATTCAAAGGAAAACAAACTTAGAAGAAACTAGAGTCGGTTAACCCCTTTGGAAAAAAAACAATTTTTCTACTTTTTTAACTTTTTGTTTTAATAGTCTAGAAAGGCGTTTTTTCTTTCAAGAATATCGTGAAACACACTTTCCTGGCGTATTTTGCCTAAAACAAAAACATGGAAAAAGTTTGAGAAAAAGCGTGGACTAACCCCTTTGGAAAAATCCCAATTTTTCGACTTTTTTAGCTTGATGTTTTTATAGTCTAGAAGGGCGTTTTTTCTATCAAGAATATCGTGAAACACATTTTCCTCGCCTATTTTGCCTAAAATAAAAACATGGAAAAATTTCGAATTTTTCACAGATATCATGGACTAACCCGTTTGGAAAAATTCCAATTTTTCGAGTTTTTGAAGTTAATGTTTTTATAGTCTAGAAAAGCGTTTTTTCTATCAAGAATATCGTAAAACACCTTTTCCTGGCCTATTTTGCCTAAAATAAAAAGATGCAAAAATGGCCAATTTTTGACAAAAATCATGGACTAACCCTTTTGGAAAAATGCCAATTTTTCGACTTTTTTAACTTGATATTTTTATAGTCTAGACAGGCATTTTTTTATCAAGAATATCGCAAAACACCTTTTCCTGGCCTTATTTGCCTAAAATAAAAAAAAGGAGTGATTGCCAATTTTTTTCAAAAATCATGGACAGGAGCCCATCAAATGGACTATATTTTGAAAAATCTTAATTTTTCGACTTTTTTAACTTAATGTTTTATAGTCCAGAAACACGTTTTTTTTATCAAGAATATCGTACAACACATTTTCTTGGCCTATTTTGCCTAAAATAAAAAAAAAAAAAATGGAAAAATTGCCAATTTTTAACAAAACTTAGGGACTAACCCCTTTGAAAAAATGTGAATTTTTCCACTTTTTAACTTGATGTGTTTGTAGTCTAGAAAGGCGTTTTTTCCATCAAGAATATCGTAAAACACCTTTTCCTGGCCTATTTTGCTTAAAATAAAAAAATAAAAAAATTGCTAGTTTTTGACAAAAATCATGAACTAACCCCTTTAAAAAAATACCAGTTTTTTGATCTTTTTAACTTGATGTTTTTATAGTCTAGAAGGGCGTTTTTTCTATTAAGAATATCGTAAAACACATTTTCCTGGTCTATTTTGGAAAAAAAAAAGGATGGAAAAATTGCCAATTTTTGACAAAAACCATCGACTAACCCCTTTGGTAAAAACCCAATTTTTCGAATTTTTTATCTTGATGTTTCTATAGTCTAGAAAGGCATTTTTTTATATAAAGAATATCGTAAAACACATTTTCCTGGCCTATTTTGCCTAAAATAAAAAAATCATGTTTTTATAGTCTAGAAAGGCGTTTTTTCTATCAAGGATATCCTAAAAAACACATTTTCCTAGCTTATTTTGCCTAAAACAAAAAGATGAAAACATTGGCAATTTTTGAAAAAAATCATGGACTAACCCCTTTGGAAAAATCCCAATTTTTTGTCTTTTTTAACTTGATGTTTTTATAGTCTAGAAAGGCGTTTTTTCTATAAAGAATATCGTAAAACACATTTTCCTTGCCTATTTTAAATAAAATAAAAAAATGGAAAAATTTCGAATTTTTGACAAATATCATGGACTAACCCTTTTTGAAAAATCCCAATTTTTCAACTTTTTTAACTTGATGTTTTTATAGTCTAGAAAGGCGTTATTTCTATCAAGAATATCGTAAAACACATTTTCCTGGCCTATTTTGCCTAAAATAAAAAAATCATGAACTAACCCCTTTGAAAAAGTCTCAATTTTTTCACCGTTTTAAGTTGATGTTTTTATAGTCTAGTCAGGCGTTTTTGGTATCAAGAATATCCTGAAACACACAAAACACACAAAAATCATGGACTAACCCCTTGCAGGAGCCGATTACGGCTCCTGGGGCCCGTTTCTCGAAAGTCCCGATAATTAACGGGCCCGGTAAGCTGTCTCGGTTGCCCTTAAAGATCGAGGTTTCAATAGTTTTGCATCTAACATGATAAAACTATCAGTTAGAGAAACAAAATAGAGTTGTTTGCTAGCCTGGACCCGCGCTCTTATTCTTTATATTTCGATTTGAATATTTGATTTCGGGCCCGAAAAGTTACCGGGACTTTCGAGAAACGGGCCCATGCCCCTTGGAAAAAATCCCAATTTTTCGACTTTTTTAAGTTGATGTTTTTATAGTCTAGAAAGGCGTTTCTTATATCAAGAATATCGTAAAACACATTTTCGTGGTTTATTTTGCCTCAAATAAAAACATGGAAAAATGGCCATTTTTTTTACCAAAACCATGGGTTAACCCCTTTGGAAGAATGCAAATTTTTTTACTTTTTGAACTTCTTCTTTTTATAGCCTACAAAGGCGTTTTTTCGTTCTAGAATATCGTAAAAGAAATTTTCCTGGCCTATATTGCCTAAAAAGAAAAGTTGTAAAAATAGCAATTTTTGGACCAAAACCATGGGTTAACCCCTTAGAAAAATGTCAATTTTTCGACTATTTAAACCTTTTTGTTTTGATAGCCTAAAAAAGCGTTTTGTCGTTCTAGAATATCGTCAAAGACATTTTCCTGGCCTATTTTGTCAAAAAAGAAAAGTTGGAAAAATGGCCATTTTTGTACAAAAACCATAGGTTAACCCCTTTGGAAAAATGTCAATTTTTGGCCTTTTTGAACTTCTCGTTTTTATAACCTAGAAAAGCGTTTTTTCGTTCTAGAATATCGTAAAAGACATTTTCCTGGCCTATATTGCCTAAAAAGAAAAGTTGGAAAAATGGCCATTTTTGGACCAAAACCATGGGTTAACCCCTTTGAGAAAATGTCAATTTTTGGACTTTTTGAAGTTCTTGTTTTTATAGCCTAGAAAGGCGTTTTTTTGTTCTAGAATATCGTAAAAGACATTTTCCTGGTCTATATTGCCTAAAAAGAAATGTTGGAAAAATGGCCATTTTTGGACCAAAACCATGGGTAACCCCTTTGGAAAAGTGTCAATTTTTGGACTTTTTGAAGTTCTTGTTTTTATTGCCTAGAAAGGGGTTTTTTCGTTCTAGAATATCGTAAAAGAAATTTTGCTGGCCTATATTGCATAAAAAGGAATCTTGGAAAAATGGCCGTTTTTGCACCAAAACCATCAGTTAACTCCTTTGGAAAAATGTCAATTTTTCGACTTTTTGAATTTTTTGTTTTTATAGCTTAGAAAGGCGTTCTTTCGTACTAGAATATCGTAAAACACATTTTGCCGGCCCATATTGCCTAAAAAGAAAAGTTGGAAAAATGGCCATTTTTGGACCAAAACCATGGGTTAACCCCTTCGGAAAAATGTCAATTTTTCGACTTTTTAAACTTTTTGTTTTTATAGCTTAGAGAGGCGTTTTTTCGTTCTAGAATATAGTAAAAAACATTTTCCTAGCCTATATTGCCTAAAAAGAAAAGTTGGGAAAATGGCCATTTTTGGACCAAAACCATGGGTTAACCCCTTGCGAAAAATGTCAATTTTTCAAATTTTCGAACCTTTTGTTTTTATAGCTAAAAAAGGCGTTTTTTCGTTCTAGAATATCGTAAAAAACATTTTCCTGGCCTATATTGTCCAAAAAGAAAAGTTGGAAAAATGCCCTTTTTTGGACCAAAACCATGGGTTAACCCCTTCGGAAAAATGTCAATTTTTGGACTTTTTGAACTTTTTGTTTTCATAGCTTGGAAAGGCGTTTTTTCGTTCTAGAATATCGTAAAAGACATTTTCCTGGCCTAAATTGCCTAAAAAGAAAAGTTGGAAAAATGACCATTTTTTAACCAAAACCATGGTTTAACCCCTTTGGAAAAGTGTCAATTTTTGGACTCTTTGAAGTTCTTGTTTTTATAGCTTAGAAAGGCGGTTTTTTTTTCGAGAATATCGTAAAAGACATTTTCCTGGCCTTTATTGCCTAAAAAGAAAAGTTGGAAAAATGGTAATTTTTGGACCAAAACCATGGGTTAACCCCTTTGGAATAATGTCAATTTTGCAACTTTTTGAAGTTCTTGTTTTTATAGCATAGAAAGGGGTTTTTTTCGTTCTAGAATATCGTAAAAGACATTTTCCTGGCCTACATTGCTTAAAAAGAAAAGTTGGAAAAATGGCCATTTTCGGACCAAAACCATGGGTTAACCCTTTGGGAAGAATGTCAATTTTTCGACTCTTCGAACTTTTGGTTTTTATAGCTTCGAAAGGCGTTTTTTCGTTCTAGAATATCGTAAAAGACATTTTCCTGGCCTATATTGGCTAAAAAGAAAAGTTGGAAAAATGGCCATTTTTTGACAAAAACCATGGGTTAACCCCTTGGGAAAAATGTCAATTTTTCGACTTTTCGAACTTTTTGTTTTTATAGCTTAGAAAGCCGTTTTTTCGTTCTAGAATATCGTAAAAGACATTTTCGTGGCCTATATTGCCTAAAAAGAAAAGTTGGAAAAATGGCCATTTTTGGACCAAAACCATGGGTTAACCCCTTGGGAAAAATGTCAATTTTTCGACTTTTTGAACGTTTTGTTTTTATAGCTTGGAAAGGCGTTTTTTCGTTCTAGAATATCGTAAAAGACATTTTCCTGGCCTATATTGCCTAAAAAGAAAAGTTGGAAAAATGGCCATTTTTGGACCAAAACCATGGGTTAACCCCTTTGGAAAAATGTCAATTTTTCGACTTTTCCAACGTTTTGTTTTTATAGCTTAGAAAGGCGTTTTTTCGTTCTAGAATATCGTAAAAGACATTTTCCTGGCCTATATTGCCTAAAAAGAAAAGTTGGAAAAATGGCCATTTTTGGACCAAAAGCATGGGTTAACCATGTCAATTTTTGGACTGTTTGAAGTTCTTGTTTTTATAGCTTAGAAAGGCGTTTTTTTGTTGTAGAATATCGTAAAAGACATTTTCCTTGCCTATATTGCCTAAAAAGAAAAAATAGAAAAATGGTAATTTTTGGACCAAAACCATGTGATAACCCCTTTGGAAAAGTGTCAATTTTTGGACTTTTTGAAGTTCTTGTTTTTATAGCTTAGAAAGGCGTTTTTTTTTTTCTAGAATATCGTAAAAGACATTTTCCTGGCCTATATTGGCTAAAAAGAAAAGTTGGAAAAATGGTAATTTTTGGACCAAAACCATGGGTTAACCCCCTTGGAATAATTTCAATTTTGCAACTTTTTGAAGTTCATGTTTTTATAGCGTAGAAAGGCGTTCTTTCGTTCTAGAATATCGTAAAAGACATTTTGCCGGCCTATATTGCCTAAAAAGAAAAGTTGGAAAAATGGCCATTTTTGGACCAAAACCATGGGTTAACCCCTTGGGAAAAATGTCAATTTTTCGACTGTTTGAAGTTCTTGTTTTTATAGCTTAGAAAGGCGTTTTTTGTTCTAGAATATCGTAAAAGACATTTTCCTGGCCTATATTGCCTAAAAAGAAAAGTATGAAAAATGGCCATTTTTCACCAAAACCATGGGTTAACCCCTTGGGAAAAATGTCAATTTTTCGACTTTTGAATTTTTTGTTTTTATAGCTTAGAAAGGCGTTTTTTCGTTCTAGAATATCGTAAAAGACATTTTCCTGGCCTATATTGCCTAAAAAGAAAAGTTGGAAAAATGGCCATTTTTGGACCAAAACCATGGGTTAACCCCTTTGGAAAAATGTCAATTTTTCGACTTTTTGAACTTTTTGTTTTTATAGCTTAGAAAGGCGTTTTTTCGTTCTAGAATATCGTAAAAGACATTTTCCTGGCCTATATTGCCTAAAAAGAAAAGTTGGAAAAATGGCCATTTTTGGACCAAAACCATGGCTTAACCCCTTGGATTAATGTCAATTTTGCAACTTTTTGAAGTTCTTGTTTTTATAGCTTAGAAAGGCGTTTATGGGTTCTCGAATATCGTAAAAGACATTGTGCCGGCCCATAGTGCCTAAAAAGAAAGGTTGGAAAAATGCCTATTTTTGGACCAAAACCATGGGTTAACCCCTTGGGAAAAATGTCAATATTTTGACTTTTTGAACTTTTTGTTTTCATAGCTTGGAAAGGCGTTTTTTCGTTCTAGAATATCGTAAAAGATATTTTCCTGGCCTATATTGCCTAAAAAGAAAAGTTGGAAAAATGCCCATTTTTGGACCAAAACCATGTGATAACCCCTTTGGAAAAGTTTCAATTTTTGGACTGTTTGAAGTTCTTGTTTTTCTAGCTTAGAAAGGCGTTTTTTTTTCTAGAATATCGTAAAAGACATTTTGCTGAACTTTATTGCCTAAAAAGAAAAGTTTCAAAAATGGTAATTTTTGGACCAAAACCATGGGTTAACCCCTTTGGAATAATGTCAATTTTGCAACCTTTTGAAGTTCTTGTTTTCAAAGCATAGAAAGGGGTTTTTTTCGTTGTAGAATATCGTAAAAACATTTTCCTGGGCTACATTGCCTAAAAAGAAAAGTTGGAAAAATGGCCATTTTTGAACCAAAACCATGGGTTAACCCCTTGGGAAGAATGTCAATTTTTCGACTCTTCGAACTTTTGGTTTTTATAGCTTCGAAAGGCGTTATTTCGTTCTAGAATATCGTGAAAGACATTTTCCTGGCCTATGTTACCTAAAAAAAAAAAAATTGGAAAAATGGCTATTTTTGGACCCAAAGTATGCGTTAACCCCTTTGGAAAAGTGTCAATTTTTGGACTGTTGGAAATTCTTGTTTTTATAGCTTAGAAAGGCGTTTTTTTGTTCTAGAATATCGTAAAAGACATTTTCCTGGCCTTTATTGCCTAAAAAGATAAGTTGGAAAAATGGTAATTTTTGGACCAAAACCATGGGTTAACCCCTTTGGAATAATGTCAATTTTGCAACTTTTTGAAGTTTTTGTTTTTATAGCATAGAAAGGGGTTTTTTTCGTTGTAGAATATCGTAAAATACAGTTTCCTAGCCTACATTGCCTAAAAAGAAAAGTTAGAAAAAAGGCCATTTTTGGACCAAAACCATGGGTTAACCCCTTGGGAAGAATGTCAATTTTTCGACTCTTCGAACTTTTGGTTTTCATAGCTTCGAAAGGCGTTTTTTTTGTTCTAGAATATCGTAAAAGACATTTTCCTGGCCTATGTTGCCTAAAAAGGAAAGTTGGAAAAATGGCTATTTTTGGACCAAAACCATGGGTTAACCCCTTTGGAAAAATGTCAATTTTTTTGACCTTTTGAAGTTCTTGTTTTTATAGCTAGGAAAGGCGTTTTTTTGTTCTAGAATATCGTAAAAGACATTTTCCTGGCCTATATTGCCTAAAAAGACAAGTTGGAAAAATGGCCATATTTGGACAAAACCATGGGTTATCCCCTTTGGAAAAATGTCCATTTTTTGACTTTTTGAATTTTTTGTTTTTATAGCTTAGAAAGGCGTTTTTTCGTTCTAGAATATCGTAAAAGACATTTTCCTTGCCTATAATGGCTAAAAAGAAAAGTTGGAAAAATGGCCATTTTTGGACGAAAACCAGATGTTAACCCCTTTAGAAAAGTGTCAATTTTTGGACTTTTTGAAGTTCTTGTTTTTATAGCTAAGAAAGGCCGTATTTTAGTTCTAGAATATCGTGAAAGACATTTTCCTTGCCTATAATGGCTAAAAAGAAAACTTGAAAAAATGGTAATTTTTGGACGAAAACCAGATGTTAACCCCTTTAGAAAAGTGTTAATTTTTGGACTTTTTGAAGTTCTTGTTTTTATAGCTTAGAAAGGCCGTATTTTTGTTCTAGAATATCGTAAAAGACATTTTCCTTGCCTATAATGGCTAAAAGGAAAAGTTGGAAAAATGGCCATTTTTGGACCAAAACCATGGGTTAACCCCTTGGGAAAAGTGTCAATTTTTGGACTTTTTGAAGTTCTTGTTTTTATAGCTTACAATGGCGTTTTTTTGTTCTAGAATATCGTAAAAGACATTTTCCTTGCCTATATTGCCTAAAAAGAAAAGTTGGAAAAATGGTAGTGTTTGGACCAAAACCATGGGTTAACCCCTTTGGATTAATGTCAATTTTTGGACTTTTTGAAGTTCTTGTTTTTATAGCTTAGAAAGGCGTTTTTTCGTTCCAGAATATAGTAAAAAACATTTTCCTAGCCTATATTGCCTAAAAAGAAAAGTTGGAAAAATGGTAATTTTTGGACCAAAACCATGGGTTAACCCCTTGGGAAAAATGTCAATTTTTCGACTTTTCGAACGTTTTGTTTTTATAGCTTGGAAAGGCGTTTTTTCGTTCTAGAGTATCGTAAAAGACATTTTGCCGGCCTATATTGCCTAAAAAGAAAAGTTGGAAAAATGGCTATTTTTGGACCAAAGCCATTGGTTAACCCCTTGGGAAGAATGTCAATTTTTTGACTTTTTGAATTTTTTGTTTTATAGCTTAGAAAGGCGTTTTTTCGTTCTAGAATATCGTAAAAGACATTTTCCTTGCCTATAATGCCTAAAAAGAAAAGTTGGAAAAAATGGCCATTTTTGGACGAAAACCAGATGTTAACCCCTTTAGAAAAGTGTCAATTTTTGGACTTTTTGAAGTTCTTTTTTTTGTAGCTTAGAAAGGCCGTATTTTTGTTCTAGAATATCGTAAAAGAGATTTTCCTGGGCTATATTGCCTATAAAGAAAAGTTGCAAAAATGGCCATTTTTAGACCAAAACCATGGGTTAACCCCTTGGGAAAAATGTCAATTTTCCGACTTTTCGAACGTTTTGTTTTTATAGCTTGGAAAGACGTTTTTTCGTTCTAGAATATCGTAAAAGACATTTTTCTGGCCTATATTGCCTAAAAAGAAAAGTTGGAAAAATGGCCATTTTTGGACCAAAACCATGGGTTAACCCCTTTTGAAAAGTGTCAAATTTTGGACTTTTTGAAGTTCTTGTTTTTATTGCTTAGAAAGGCGTTTTTTTGTTCTAGTATATCGTAAAAGACATTTTCCTGGGCTATAGTGCCTATAAAGAAAAGTTGGAAAAAATGCCATTTTTGGACCAAAACCATGGGTTAACCCCTGTGGAAAAATGTCAATTTTTCGACTTTTTAAACTTTTTGTTTTTGTACCCTAGAAAGGGGATTTTTCGTTCTAGAATATCGTAAAAGACAATTTCCTGGCCTATAATGCCTAAAAAGAAAAGCTGGAAAAATGCCCATTTTTGGACGAAAACGATAGCCTAACGCCTTTAGAAAAGTGTGAATTTTTGGACTTTTTGAAGTTCTTGTTTTTATAGCTTACAAAGGCGTTTTTTTGTTGTAGAATATTGTAAAAGAGATTTTCCTTGCGTATATTGCTTAAAAAGAAAAGTTGGAAAAATGGCCATTTTAGGACCAAAACCATAGGTTAACCCATTTGGAAAAGTGTCAATATTTGGACTTTTTAAAGTTCTTGTTTTTATAGCTTAGAAAGGCGTTTTGTTGTTCTAGAATATCGCAAAAAACATTTTCCTAGCCTATATTGCCTAAAAAGAAAAGTTGGGAAAATGGCCATTTTTGGACCAAAACCATTGGGTTAACCTCTTGGGAAAAATGTCAATTTTTCGACTTTTCGAACTTTTTGTTTTTATAGCTAAAAAAGGCGTTTTCTCGTTCTAGAATATCGTAAAAGACATTTTCCTGGCCTATATTGTCTAAAAAGAAAAGTTGGAAAAATACCTATTTTTGGACCAAAACCATGGGTTAACCCCTTGGGAAAAATGTCAATTTTTCGACTTTTTGATCTTTTTGTTTTCATAGCTTGGAAAGGCGTTTTTTCGTTCTAGAATATCGTAAAAGACATTTTCCTGGCCTATATTGCCTAAAAAGAAAAGTTGGAAAAATGACCATTTTTTAACCAAAACCATGGGTTAACCCCTTTGGAAAAGTGTCAATTTTTGGACTGTTTGAAGTTCTTGTTTTTATAGCTTAGAAAGGCATTTTTTTTTCTAGAATATCGTAAAAGACATTTTGCTGGCCTTTATTGCCTAAAAAGAAAAGTTGGAAAAATGGTAATTTTTGAACCAAAACCATGGGTTAACCCCTTTGGAATAATGTCAATTTTCCAACTTTTTGAAGTTCTTGTTTTTATAGCATAGAAAGGGGTTTTTTTCGTTCTAGAATATCGTAAAAGACATTTTCCTGGCCTACATTGCTTAAAAAGAAAAGTTGGAAAAATGGCCATGTTTGGACCAAAACCATGGGTTAACCCCTTGGTAAGAATGTCAATTTTTTGACTCTTCGAACTTTTGTTTTTTTTTGCTTCGAAAGGCGTTTTTACGTTCTAGAATATCGTAAAAGACATTTTCCTGGCCTATGTTGCCTAAAAAGGAAAGTTGGAAAAATGGCTATTTTTGGACCAAAACCATGGGTTAACCCCTTTGGAAAAGTGTCAATTTTTTTGACTTTTTGAAGTTCTTGTTTTTATAGCTAGGAAAGGCGTTTTTTTGTTCTAGAATATCGTAAAAGACATTTTCCTGGCCTATATTGCCTAAAAAGAAAGGTTGTAAAAATGGCCATTTTTGGACAAAACCATGGGTTATCCCCCTTGAAAAATGTCCATTTTTTGACTTTTTAAATTTTTTGTTTTTATAGCTTAGAAAGGCGTTTTTTCGTTCTAGAATATCGTAAAACACATTTTCCTGGCCTATAATGCCTAAAAAGAAAAGTTGGAAAAATTGCCATTTTTGGACGAAAAACAGATGTTAACCCCTTTAGAAAAGTGTCAATTTTTGGACTTTTTGAAGTTCTTGTTTTTATAGCTTAGAAAGGCCGTATTTTTGTTCTAGAATATCGTAAAAAACATTTTCCTAGCCTATATTGTCTAAAAAGAAAAGTTGGAAAAATGGCCATTTTCGGACCAAAACCATGGGTTAACCCCTTGGGAAAAATGTCAATTTTTCGACTTTTCGAACGTTTTGTTTTTATAGCTTAGAAAGGCGTTTTTTCGTTCTAGAATATCGTAAAAGACATTTTCCTGGTCTATATTTCCTAAGAAGAAAAGTTGGAAAAATGGCCATTTTTGGACCAAAACCATGGGTTAACCCCTTGGGAAAAATGTCAATTTTTCGACTTTTCGAACCTTATCTTTTTATAGCTTGGAAAGGCGTTTTTTCGTTCTAGAATATCGTAAATGACATTTTCCTGGCCTATATTGCCTAAAAAGAAAAGTTGGAAAAATGGCCATTTTTGGACCAAAACCATGGGTTAACCCCTTGGGAATAATGTCAATTTTTCGACTTTTCGAACTTTCTATTTTGATAGCTTAGAAAGGCGTTTTTTCGTTCTAGAATATCGTAAAAGACATTTTCCTGGCCTATATTGCCTAAAAAGAAAAGTTGGAAAAATGGCCATTTTTGGACCAAAACCATGGGTTAACCCCTTGGGAAAAAGTTCAATTTTTCGACTTTTCGAACTTTCTTTTTGATAGCTTAGAGAGGCGTTTTTTCGTTCTAGAATATCGTAAAAGACATTTTCCTGGCCTATATCGCTAAAAAGTAAAGTTGGAAAAATGGCCATTTTTTGACCAAAACCATGGGTTAACCCCTTGGGAAAAATGTCAATTTTTCGACTTTTCGTACTTTCTGTTTTGATAGCTTAGAAAGGCGTTTTTTCGTTCTAGAATATTGTAAAAGACATTTTCCTGGCCTATATTGGCTAAAAAGAAAAGTTGGAAAAATGGCCATTTTTTGACCAAAACCATGGGTTAACCCCTTGGGAAAATGTCAATTTTTCGACTTTTCGAACTTTTTGTTTTATAGCTTAGAAAGGCGTTTTTTCGTTCTAGAATATCGTAAAAAACATTTTCCTAGCCTATATTTCCTAAAAAGAAAAGTTGGAAAAATGGCCATTTTTGGACCAAAACCATGGGTTAACCCCTTGGGAAAAATGTCAATTTTTCTACTTTGCGAACTTTCTGTTTTGATAGCTTAGAGAGGCGTTTTTTCGTTCTAGAATATCGTAAAAGACATTTTCCTGGCCTATATTGCCTAAAAAGTAAAGTTGGAAAAATGGCCATTTTTTGACCAAAACCATGGGTTAACCCCTTTGGAAAAATGTCAATTTCTCGACTTTTCGAACTTTCTGTTTTGATAGCTTAGAAAGGCGTTTTTTCGTTCTAGAATATCGTAAAAGACATTTTCCTGGACTATATTGGCTAAAAAGAAAAGTTGGAAAAATGGCCATTTTTTGACCAAAACCATGGGTTAACCCTTGGGAAAAATGTCAATTTTTCGACTTTTCGAACTTTTTGTTTTTATAGCTTAGAAAGGCGTTTTTTCGTTGTAGAATATCGTAAAAAACATTTTCCTAGCCTATATTTCCTAAAAAGAAAAGTTGGAAAAATGGCCATTTTTGGACCAAAACCATGGGTTAACCCCTTGGGAAAAATGTCAATTTTTCGACTTTTCGAACGTTTTGTTTTTATAGCTTGGAAAGGCGTTTTTTCGTTCTAGAATATCGTAAAAGACATTTTCCTGGCCTATATTGCCTAAAAAGAAAAGTTGGAAAAATGGCCATTTTTGGACCAAAACCATGGGTTAACCCCTTTGGAAAAGTGTCAATTTTTGGACGTTTTGAACTTTTTGTTTTTATAGCTTAGAAAGGCGTCTTTTTGTTCTAGAATATCGTAAAAGACATTTTCCTTGCGTATATTGGCTAAAAAGTAAAGTTGGAAAAATGGCCATTTTTGGACCAAAACCATGGGTTAACATTTTGGGAAAAATGTCAATTTTTCGACTTTTCGAACTTTTTGTTTTTATAGCTTAGAAAGGCGTTTTTTCGTTCTAGAATATCGTAAAAGACATTTTCCTGGCCTATATTGCCTTAAAAGGAAAGTTGGAAAAATGGCCATTTTTGGACCAAAACTATGGGTTAACCCCTTGGGAAAAATGTCAATTTTTCGACTTTTCGAACGTTTTGTTTTTATAGCTTGGAAAGGCGTTTTTTTCGTTCTAGAATATCGTAAAAGACATTTTCCTGGCCTATATTGCCTAAAAAGAAAAGTTGGAAAAATTGTAATTTTTGGACCAAAACCATGGGTTAACACCTTTGGAAAAGTGTCAATTTTTCGACTTTTCGAACTTTTTGTTTTTATAGCTTAGAAAGGCTGTACAGTCGCAATTTGTAATAATCATCGCACTTTGTAATACCTGTCACACTTTCTAATAAATTCATCCCACTTTGTAATACCTGTCGCAATTTGTAATAAACCGTGTCGCACCTTGTAATAAAAAAGCTGTTGCAATTTGTAACAACTGCCCATCGCACTTTGTAATAAACTAAGCTGTCGCAATTTGTAATAATTCCATCGCACTTTGTAATACCTTTTTGAGAGTAATTAAACTTACTTCGTCAACATTAATATAATGCCAAAATATGCATGGTAACTCATAAACAAAGATGGAGATGACGTCTGCTAGCACGTAACATCTCCGCTCATTCAAACATTTAACTTTATTCACAGTCCTAAACAATTTTTTAGATTAATATTGATTAGTTATCTGACTTACGAAATGCTGTATTCTTGAACATTGCTATTGTACTAGGTGGCTTGCATTCAATGGTCACCCAGCGGGTGTACTTCCTTATATGGCCAATACGGGAATGTGCCTCTGGACAGAGCATTGCCAGAGTACAGGATCTAGACAGAGCTAGACACACTAGACACAAACAAGCCATTATTAAAAAGCATTTAATTTCCGCTAATCGTAACATCCATCCTACATCATTCGAATGACGACACCTGGAGAGTTCAAGCTTTCCTTGTTAGATCTTATAACAGGTTGACACAACACGTGGTACACCGTTCTTGTCTAACGAGCAATCTTAAAGAAATAGTGGCTTCCATATTTTGGCCAACTTAATCAAACGAGGCCTGGAAAGATTCAAAATGTTTACTGCAAATAAAAAAAACGTCACCAGTGGCAAACCGTCGAACCACAACAGAAACCTAAACACAAAATCCAATTAGTCGCTGGCCAATACCTTCATATGTACCTGTTTTTATAACACCCACTTGGGGTCTTACACTGAGCCGGTTGGGCATTTGGTCCATTATTCTCACTTGATTTGGTCCCATATAGGAACAGAAGGAGTACTCATTCCATCTTAAAACAATTGTTTTCTGTAAGGAGTCCTCTAAAGCAAATACCATGGGGATAGTAAAAAATTATACTTCTCTGCGTATATACAACTCGTAAGACCTTGCAATTCTTCCGAGCGTGTTCTGGATTACCGTTTCTCTACAAAATGGAAAGCATGGAATAAACCATCCATTACTACTTGAGTTACCCTATCTAAGGATCAAACCAAAGACACAAGGCCAACAACGTAAAAAATGATACCCTATTAAAGGCTCGAGATCCTCAAAAACCATACCCTATCAGGCGGTACTTAGCTACCTAGCCCATTCATATATGGGATTATCCCCCCCCCCCGTTTCCGCTCCCGCCGAAGACTTCACGTGTCACGTGGCAAGCAAACATGGATTTGGACGACGAATGCCAGGTTCTTCATGAATTTTCTGTTGTTGAATGTTGCCTTTCTTATTTAAATGTTTTTTAATTTAAACGTGATTCATATCTTTTTGGTGATAATTATGTCACAGGAAGTTTCATGTCTTTCATAAAAGCGTTTCTAGTTAGTCACGTGATTAATCAAGGCAGAAAAATTTATAGCGGAAGACATGCATGTTTGACCAAAGAAAATGTTACGGAGATGTTACGTACTAGCAGACGCCATCATCTTTGTTTATGAAGTACCATGCATATTTTCGCATTATATTAATGTTGACGAAGTAAGTTGAATCACTCTCAAAACATTATTACAAAAGCGCGATGGAATTATTACAAATTGTGACAGCTTAGTTTATTACAAAGCGCGATGGACTGTTATTACAAATTGCGACAGCTTTTTTATTACAAAGTGCGACACGGTTCATTACAAATAGCGACAGGTATTACAAGGAGCGATGGATTTATTACAAATTGCGACAGGTATTACAAAATGCGATAATTATTACAAATTGCGACACTACAAAGGCGTCTTTTTGTTCTAGAATATCGTAAAAGACATTTTCCTGGCCTATATTGGCTAAAAAGAAAAGTTGGAAAAATGGCCATTTTTTGACCAAAACCATGGGTTAACATTTTGGGAAAAATGTCAATTTTTCGACTTTTCGAACTTTTTGTTTTTATAGCTTAGAAAGGCGTTTTTTCGTTCTAGAATATCGTAAAAGACATTTTCCTGGCCTATATTGCCTAAAAAGAAAAGTTGGAAAAATGGCCATTTTTGGACCAAAACCATGGGTTAACCCCTTTGGAAAAGTGTCAATTTTTGGACTTTTTGAAGTTCTTGTTTTTATAGCTTAGAAAGGCGTTTTTTTGTTCTAGAATATCGTAAAAGACATTTTCCTTGCCTATATTGCCTAAAAAAGAAAAGTTGGAAAAATGGTAATTTTTGGACCAAAACCATGGGTTAACACCTTTGGAAAAGTGTCAATTTTTCGACTTTTCGAACTTTTTGTTTTTATAGCTTAGAAAGGCGTCTTTTTGTTCTAGAATATCGTAAAAGACATTTTCCTGGCCTATATTGGCTAAAGAGAAAAGTTGGAAAAATGGCCATTTTTTGACCAAAACCATGGGTTAACCCCTTGGGAAAAATGTCAATTTTTCGACTTTTCGAACTTTCTGTTTTGATAGCTCAAAATGGCGTTTTTTCGTTCTAGAATATCGTAAAAAAAATATTCCTGGCCTATATTGCCTAAAAAGTAAAGTTGGAAAAATGGCCATTTTTGGACCAAAACCATGGGTTAGCCCCTTGGGAAAAATGTCAATTCTTCAACTTTTCGAACTTTTTGTTTTTATAGCTTAGAAAGGCGTTTTTTCGTTCTAGAATATCGTAAAAAACATTCTCCTAGCCTATATTTCCTAAAAAGAAAAGTTGGAAAAATGGCCATTTTTGGACCAAAACCATGGGTTAACCCCTTGGGAAAAATGTCAATTTTTCAACTTTTCGAACTTTCTGTTTTGATAGCTTAGAAAGGCGTTTTTTCGTTCTAGAATATCGTAAAAGACATTTTCCTGGCCTATATTGGCTAAAAAGAAAAGTTGGAAAAATGGCCATTTTTTGACCAAAACCATGGGTTAACCCCTTGGGAAAAATGTCAATTTTTCGACTTTTCGAACTTTTTGTTTTTATAGCTTAGAAAGGCGTTTTTTCGTTCTAGAATATGGTAAAAAACATTTTCCTAGCCTCTATTTCTTAAAAAGAAAAGTTGCAAAAATGGCCATTTTTGGACCAAAACCATGGGTTAACCCCTTGGGAAAAATGTCAATTTTTCGACATTTCGAACGTTTTGGTTTTATAGCTTGGAAAGGCGTTTTATCGTTCTAGAATATCGTAAAAGACATTTTCCTGGCCTATATTGCCTAAAAAGAAAAGTTGGAAAAATGGCCATTTTTGGACCAAAACCATGGGTTAACCCCTTTGGAAAAGTGTCAATTTTTGGACTTTTTGAAGTTCTTGTTTTTATACCTTAGAATGGCGTTTTTTTTATTCTAGAATATCGTAAAAGACATTTTCCTTGCCTATATTGCCTAAAAAGAAAAGTTGGAAAAATGGTAATTTTTGGACCAAAACCATGGGTTAACACCTTTGGAAAAGTGTCAATTTTTCGACTTTTCGAACTTTTTGTTTTTATAGCTTTGAAAGGCGTCTTTTTGTTCTAGAATATCGTAAAAGACATTTTCCTGGCCTATATTGGCTAAAAAGAAAAGTTGGAAAAATGGCCATTTTTTGACCAAAACCATGGGTTAACAATTTTGGGAAAAATGTCAATTTTTCGACTTTTCGAACTTTTTGTTTTTATAGCTTAGAAAGGCGTTTTTTCGTTCTAGAATATCGTAAAAGATATTTTCCTGGCCTATATTGCCTAAAAAGTAAAGTTGGAGAAATGGCCATTTTTTGACCAAAACCATGGGTTAACCCCTTTGGAAAAGTGTCAATTTTTGGACTTTTTGAAGTTCTTGTTTTTATAGCTTAGAATGGCGTTTTTTTTATCCTAGAATATCGTAAAAGACATTTTCCTTGCCTATATTGCCTAAAAAAAAAAGTTGGAAAAATGGTAATTTTTGGACCAAAACCATGGGTTAACCCCTTTGGAAAAGTGTCAATTTTTGGATTTTTTGAAGTTCTTGTTTTTATACCTTAGAATGGCGTTTTTTTTATTCTAGAATATCGTAAAAGACATTTTCCTTGCCTATATTGCCTAAAAAGAAAAGTTGGAAAAATGGTAATTTTTGGACCAAAACCATGGGTTAACACCTTTGGAAAAGTGTCAATTTTTCTACTTTTCCAACTTTTTTTTTATAGCTTAGAAAGGCGTCTTTTTGTTCTAGAATATCGTAAAAGACCTTTTCCTGGCCTATATTGGCTAAAAAGAAAAGTTGGAAAAATGGCCATTTTTTGACCAAAACCATGGGTTAACCCCTTGGGAAAAATGTCAATTTTTCGACTTTTCGAACTTTTTGTTTTTATAGCTTAGAAAGGCGTTTTTTCGTTCTAGAATATCGTAAAAGATATTTTCCTGGCCTATATTGCCTAAAAAGTAAAGTTGGAAAAATGGCCATTTTTTGACCAAAACCATGGGTTAACCCCTTTGGAAAAGTGTCAATTTTTGGACTTTTTGAAGTTCTTGTTTTTATAGCTTAGAATGGCGTTTTTTTTTATCCTAGAATATCGTAAAAGACATTTTCCTTGCCTATATTGCCTAAAAAAAAAAGTTGGAAAAATGGTAATTTTTGGACCAAAACCATGGGTTAACTCCTTGGGAGTAATGTGAATTTTTCGAATTTTCGAACTCTTTGTTTTTATAGCTTAGAAAGGCGTTTTTTCGTTCTAGAATATCGTAAAAGACATTTTCCTGGCCTATATTGGCTAAAAAGAAAAGTTGAAAAAATGGCCATTTTTTGACCAAAACCATGTGTTAACCCCTTGGGAAAAATGTCAATTTTTCGACTTTTCGAACTTTTTGTTTTTAAAGCTTAGAAAGGCGTTTTTTCGTTCTAGAATATCCTAAAAAACATTTTCCTAGCCTATATTTCCTAAAAAGAAAAGTTGGAAAAATGGCCATTTTTGGACGGAAACCATGGGTTAACCCCTTGGGAAAAATGTCAATTTTTCGACTTTTCGAACGTTTTGTTTTTATAGCTTAGAAAGGCGTTTTTTCGTTCTAGAATATAGTAAAAGACATTTTCCTGGCCTATATTGCCTAAAAAGTAAAGTTGAAAAATGGCCATTTTTTGACCAAAACAATGGGAAAAATGTCAATTTTTCGACTTTTCGAACTTTTTGTTTTTAAAGCTTAGAAAGGCGTTTTTTCGTTCTAGAATATCCTAAAAAACATTTTCCTAGCCTATATTTCCTAAAAAGAAAAGTTTGAAAAATGGCCATTTTTGGACGGAAACCATGGGTTAACCCCTTGGGAAAAATATCAATTTTTCGACTTTTCGAACGTTTTGTTTTTATAGCTTAGAAAGGCGTTTTTTCGTTCTAGAATATCGTAAAAGACATTTTCCTGGCCTATATTGCCTAAAAAGTAAAGTTGGAAAAATGGCCATTTTTTGACCAAAACCATGGGAAAAATGTCAATTTTTCGACTTTTCGAACTTTTTGTTTTTATAGCTTAGAGAGGCGTTTTTTCGTTCTAGAATATCCTAAAAAACATTTTCCTAGCCTATATTTCCTAAAAAGAAAAGTTGGAAAAATGGCCATTTTTGGACCAAAACCATGGGTTAACCCCTTGGGAAAAATGTCAATTTTTCTACTTTTCGAACGTTTTGTTTTTATAGCTTAGAAAGGCGTTTTTTCGTTCTAGAATATCGCAAAAGACATTTTCCTGGCCTATATTGCCTAAAAAGTAAAGTTGGAAAAATGGCCATTTTTTGACCTAAACCATGGGAAAAATGTCAATTTTTCGACTTTTCGAACTTTTTGTTTTTATAGCTTAGAGAAGCGTTTTTTCGTTCTAGAATATGCTAAAAAACATTTTCCTAGCCTATATTTCCTAAAAAGAAAAGTTGGAAAAATGGCCATTTTTGGACCAAAACCATGGGTTAACCCCTTGGGAAAAATGTCAATTTTTCTACTTTTCGAACGTTTTGTTTTTATAGCTTAGAAAGGCGTTTTTTCGTTCTAGAATATCGTAAAAGACATTTTCCTGGCCTATATTGCCTAAAAAGTAAAGTTGGAAAAATGGCCATTTTTTGACCAAAACCATGGGAAAAATGTCAATTTTTCGACTTTTCGATCTTTTTGTTTTTATAGCTTAGAAAGGCGTTTTTTCGTTCTAGAATATCCTAAAAAACATTTTCGTAGCCTATATTTCCTAAAAAGAAAAGTAGGAAAAATGGCCATTTTTGGACCAAAACCATGGGTTAACCCCTTGGGAAAAATATCAATTTTTCGACTTTTCGAACTTTTTGTTTTTAAAGCTTAGAAAGGCGTTTTTTCGTTCTAGAATATCGTAAAAAACATTTTCCTAGCCTATATTTCCTAAAAAGAAAAGTTCGAAAAAAAGCCATTTTTGGACCAAAACCATGGGTTAACCCCTTGGGAAAAATGTCAATTTTTCGACTTTTTGAACTTTTTGTTTTTAGAGCTTAGAAAGGCGTTTTTTCGTTCTAGAATATCGTAAAAGACATTTTCCTGGCCTATATTGCCTAAAAAGTAAAGTTGGAAAAATGGTCATTTTTTGACCAAAACGATGGGAAAAATGTCAATTTTTCGACTTTTCGAACTTTTTGTTTTTATAGCTTAGAAAGGCGTTTTTTCGTTCTAGAATATCGTAAAAAACATTTTCCTAGCCTATATTTCCTAAAAAGAAAAGTTGGAAAAATGGCCATATTTGGACCAAAACCATGGGTTAACCCCTTGGGAAAAATGACAATTTTTCTACTTTTCGAACGTTTTGTTTTTATAGCTTAGAAAGGCGTTTTTTCGTTCTAGAATATCGTAAAAGACATTTTCCTGGCCTATATTGCCTAAAAAGTAAAGTTGGAAAAATGGCCATTTTTGGACGGAAACCATAGGTTAACCCCTTGGGAACAATGTCAATTTTTCGACTTTTTGAACGTTTTGTTTTTATAGCTTAGAAAGGCGTTTTTTCGTTCTAGAATATCGTAAAAGACATTTTCCTGGCGTATATTGCCTAAAAAGTAAAGTTGGAAAAATGGCCATTTTTTGACCAAAACCATGGGTTAACCCCTTTGGAAAAGTGTCAATTTTTGGACTTTTTGAAGTTCTTGTTTTTATAGCTTAGAATGGCGTTTTTTTTATCCTAGAATATCGTAAAAGACATTTTCCTTGCCAATATTGCCTAAAAAGAAAAGTTGGAAAAATGGTAATTTTTGGACCAAAAGCATGGGTTAACCCCTTGGGAATAATGTCAATTTTTCGACTTTTCGAACTTTTTGTTTTTATAGCTTAGAAAGGCGTTTTTTCGTTCTAGAATATCGTAAAAAAGATTTTCCTAGCCTATATTTCCTAAAAAGAAAAGTTGGAAAAATGGCCATTTTTGGACCAAAACCATGGGTTAACCCCTTGGGAAAAAGGCCAATTTTTCGACTTTTCGACTTTTCGAACGTTTTGTTTTTATAGCTTAGAAAGGCGTTTTTTCGTTCTAGAATATCGTAAAAGACATTTTCCAGGCCTATATTTCCTAAAGAGAAAAGTTGGAAAAATGGCCATTTTTGGACCAAAACCATGGGTAACCCCTTTGGAAAAGTGTCAATTTTTTAACTTTTTGAAGTTCTTGTTTTTATAGCTTAGAATGACGTTTTTTTTATTCTAGAATATCGTAAAAGACATTTTCGTTGCCTATATTGCCTAAAAAGAAAAGTTGGAAAAATGGTAATTTTTGGACCAAAACCATGGGTTAACTCCTTGGGAATAATGTAAATTTTTCGAATTTTCGAACTTTTTGTTTTTATAGCTTACAAAGCGGTTTTTTCGTTCTAGAATATCGTAAAAGACATTTTCCTGGCCTATATTGGGTAAAAAGAAAAGTTGAAAAAATGGCCATTTTTTGACCAAAACCATGGGTTAACCCCTTGGGAAAAATGTCAATTTTTCGACTTTTCGATCTTTTTGTTTTTAAAGCTTAGAAAGGCGTTTTTTCGTTCTAGAATATCCTAAAAAACATTTTCCTAGCCTATATTTCCTAAAAAGAAAAGTTGGAAAAATGGCCATTTTTGGACCAAAACCATGGGTTAACCCCTTGGGAAAAATGTCAATTTTTCTACTTTTCGAACGTTTTGTTTTTATAGCTTGGAAAGGCGTTTTTTTGTTCTAGAATTTCGTAAAAGTCATTCTCTTGGCCTATATTACCCAAAAAGGAAAGTTGGAAAAAAGGCCATTTTTGGACCAAAACCATGGGTTAACCCCTTTGGAAAAGTGTCAATTTTTGGAGTTTTTGAAGGTCTTGTTTTTATAGCTTAGAATGGCGTTTTTTTTTATTCTAGAATATCGTAAAAGACATTTTCCTTGCCTATATTGCCTAAATAGAAAAGTTGGAAAAATGGTAATTTTTGGACCAAAACCATGGGTTAACACCTTTGGAAAAGTGTCAGTTTTTCGACTTTTCGAACTTTTTGTTTTTATAGCTTAGAAAGGCGTCTTTTTGTTTTAGAATATTATAAGAGACATTTTCCTGGCCTATATTAACTAAAAAGAAAAGTTGGAAAAATGGCCATTTTTGGACGGAAACCATGGGTTAACCCCTTGGGAAAAATGTCAATTTTTCGACTTTTTGAACGTTTTGTTTTTATAGCTTAGAAAGGCGTTTTTTCGTTCTAGAATATCGTAAAAGACATTTTCCTGGCCTATATTGCCTAAAAAGTAAAGTTGGAAAAATGGTCATTTTTTGACCAAAACGATGGGAAAAATGTCAATTTTTCGACTTTTCGAACTTTTTGTTTTTATAGCTTAGAAAGGCGTTTTTTCGTTCTAGAATATCGTAAAAAAGATTTTCCTAGGCTATATTTCCTAAAAAGAAAAGTTGGAAAAATGGCCATTTTTGGACCAAAACCATGGGTTAACCCCTTGGGAAAAATGTCAATTTTTCTACTTTTCGAACGTTTTGTTTTTATAGCTTAGAAAGGCGTTTTTTCGTTCTAGAATATCGTAAAAGCCATTTTCTGGCCTACAATGCCAAAAAAGAAAAGTTGGAAAAATGGTAATTTTTGGACCAAAACCATGGGTTAACACCTTTGGAAAAGTGTCAATTTTCGACTGTTCGAAGTTTTTGTATTTATAGCTTAGAAAGGCGTCTCTTCGTTTTAGAATATCGTAAAAGACATTTTCCTGGCCTGTATTGGCTAAAAAGAAAAGTTGGAAAAATTGCCATTTTTTGACCAAAACCATTGGTTAACTGTCAATTTTTCGACTTTTCGATCTTTTTGTTTTTATAGCTTAGAAAAGCGTTTTTTCGTTCTAGAATATCCTAAAAAACATTTTCCTAGCCTATATTTCCTAAAAAGAAAAGTTGGAAAAATGGCCATTTTTGGACCAAAACCATGGGTTAACCCCTTGGGAAAAATGTCAATTTTTCTACTTTTCGAACGTTTTGTTTTTATAGCTTGGAAAGGCGTTTTTTTGTTCTAGAATTTCGTAAAAGTCATTTTCTTGGCCTATATTACCCAAAAAGGAAAGTTGGAAAAATTGCCATTTTTGGACCAAAACCATGGGTTAACCCCTTTGGAAAAGTGTCAATTTTTGGAGTTTTTGAAGGTCTTGTTTTTATAGCTTGGAATGGCGTTTTTTTTATTCTAGAATATCGTAAAAGACATTTTCCTTGCCTATATTGCCTAAATAGAAAAGTTGGAAAAATGGTAATTTTTGGACCAAAACCATGGGTTAACACCTTTGGAAAAGTGTCAGTTTTTCGACTTTTCGAACTTTTTGTTTTTATAGCTTAGAAGGGCGTCTTTTTGTTTTAGAATATTATAAAAGACATTTTCCTGGCCTATATTAACTAAAAAGAAAAGTTGGAAAAATGGCCATTTTTTGACCAAAACCATGGGAAAAATGTCAATTTTTCGACTTTTCGAACTTTTTGTTTTTATAGGTCAGAAAGGCGTTTTTTCGTTCTAGAATATCCTAAGAAACATTTTCCTAGCCTATATTTCCTAAAAACAAAAGTTGGAAAAATGGCCATTTTTGGACCAAAACCATGGGTTAACACCTTTGGAAAAGTGTCAATTTTTGGACTTTTTGAAGTTTTTGTTTTTATAGCTTAGAAAGGCGTTTTTGTGTTCTAGAATATCGTAAAAGACATTTCCCTGGCCTATATTGCCTAAAAAGAAAAGTTGGAAAAATTGCCATTTTTGGACCAAAACCATGGGTTAACCCCTTTTAAAAAATTTCAATTGACCACTCCAGAAATACCATAACATGCATAATGCTCTTTGTTTATCACCCCAAAATTTTGCATAAGCATTGTTTTCAGTTTTTCTTGGGGCCATTTTAAATCCCAAGAGAAACTGAACACAATGCTAATGCAAAATTTTGGGTTGACAAACAAAGAGCATTATGGTTTGTTATAGTATTTTCTGGAGTGGTCAATTTTTCGACTTTTTAAATTTTTTGTTTTTATAGCTTAGAAAGACGCTTTTTCGTTCTAGAATATCGTAAAAGACATTTTCCAGGCCTATATTGGCTATAAAGAAAAGTTGGAAAAATGGCCATTTTTGGACCAAAACCATGGGTTAAACCCTTGGGAAAAATGTCAATTTTTCGACTTTTTGAACTTTTTGTTTTTATAGCCTAGTAAGGGGTTTTTTCGTTCTAGAATATCGTAAAAGATATTTTCCTGGCCTATACTGCCTGAAAAAAAAAGTTGGAAAAATGCCCATTTTTGGACCAAAACCATTGGTTAATCCCTTTGGAAAAGTGTCAATTTTTAGACTTTTTGAAGTTCTTGTTTTTATAGGTTAGAAAGGCCGTTTTTTTGTTCTAGAATTTCGTAAAAGACATTTCCCTGGCCTATATTGACTTAAAAGAACAGTTGGAAAAATGGCCATTTTTGGACCAAAACCATGGGTTAACGCCTCTGGAAAAGTGTCAGTGTCTTAGAAAGACATTTTTTGGTTCTAGAATATCGTAAAAGACATTTTCCTGGCCTATATTGCCTAAAAGGAAAAGTTGAAAGAATGGCCATTTTTGGACCAAAACCAAGGGTTGACCCTTTTGGAAAAAAGTTAATTTTTCGACTGTTTGAATTTTTTTTTTTTATAGCTTAAAAAGGCGTTTTTTCGTTCTACAATATCGTAAAAGTCACTTTCCTGGCCTATATTGCGTAAAAAGAAAATTTCGAAAAATGGCCATTTTTGGACCAAAACCATGGCCTTTGGGAAAATGTCAATTTTTTCGACTTTTTGTTTTTTTTGAAGGCGTTTTTTCGTTTTGTTTTATAAAAGACATTTTAGGAACAAAACCATTGGTTGGAAAAATGGCCATTTTTGGACCAAAAAGTTGTCTTGGGAAAAATTTTAGGACTTTTTGAAGTTCTTGTTTTTGTAGGTTAGAAAGGCCGTTTTTCTGTTCTAGAATTTCGTAAAAGACATTTCCCTGGCCTATATTGACTTAAAAGAACAGTTGGAAAAATGGCCATTTTTGGACCAAAACTATGGGTTAACGCCTTTGGAAAAGTGTCAGTTTTTGGACTTTTTGAGGTTCTTGTTTTTATAGCCTAGAAAGGAGTTTTTTCGTTCTAGAATATCGTAAAAGACATTTTGCTGGCGTATATTGCCTAAAACGAAAAGTTGGAAAAATGGCCATTTTTAGACCAAAACCATGGGTTAACGCCTTTGGAAAAGTGTCAATTTTTCGACTTTTTAAACTTTTTGTTTTTATAGCTTAGTAAGGCGTTTTTTGTTCTAGAATATCGTAAAAGACATTTTGCTGGCCTATATTGGGTAAAACGAAAAGTTGGAAAAATGGCCATTTTTGGACAAAAACCATGGGTTAACCCCTTTTGAAAAAAGTCTATTTTTTGACTGTTTGAAGTTTTTGTTTCTATAGCTTAGAAAGGCGTTTTTTCGTTCAAGAATGTCGTAAAAGACATTTTCCTGGCCTATATTGCGTAAAACGAAAAGTTGGAACAATGGCCATTTTTTGAACAAAACCATTGGTTAACCCCTTTGGAAAAAAGTCTATTTTTTGACTGTTTGAAGTTTTTGTTTTTATTGCTTAGAAAGGCGTGTTTTCGTTCTAGAATGTCGTAAAAGACATTTTGCTGGCCTATATTGCGTAAAACGAATAGTTGGAAAAATGGCCATTTTTGGACCAAAACCATGGGTTAACCCCTTTGGAAAAAAGTCAATTTTTCGACTGTTTGAAGTTTTTGCTTTTATAGCTTAGAAAGGCGCTTTTTCGTTCTAGAATATCGTAAAAGAGATTTTACTGGCTTATGTTTTCTCAAAATAAAAGTTGGAAATATGGCCATTTTTTTACCAAAACCATGGGTTAACCCCTTTGGAAAAATGTCAATTTTTCAACTTTTTGAACTTTTTGTTTTTATAGCTTAGAAAGGAGTTTTTTCGTTCTAGAATATCGTAAAAGAGATTTTTCTGGCCTATATTGCTTAAAAGGAAACGTTGAAAAAATGGCCATTTTTAGACCAAAACCATGGGTTAACCCCTTTGGAAAAATGTCAATTTTTCAACTTTTTTAACTTTTTGTTTTTATAGCTTAGAAAGGCGTTTTTTCGTTCTAGAATAACGTAAACGACATTTTCCTGGCCTATATTGCCTAAAAGGAAAAGTTGAAAGAATGGCCATTTTTGGACCAAAACCAAGGGTTGACCCTTTTGGAAAAAAGTTAATTTTTCGACTGTTTGAATTTTTTTTTTTATAGCTTAAAAAGGCGTTTTTTCGTTCTACAATATCGTAAAAGTCATTTTCCTGGCCTATATTGCATAAAAGAAAATTTGGAAAAATTTGCCATTTTTGGACCAAAACCATGGCCTTTGGGAAAATGTCAATTTTTCGACTTTTTGAACTTTTTGTTTTTCTAGCTTAGAAAGGCATTTTTTGGTTCTAGAATATCGTAAAAGACATTTTCCTGGCCTATAATGCCTAAAAAGAAAAGTTTGAAAAATGCCCATTTTTGGACGAAGACCATAGGTTAACCCCTTTAGAAAAGTGTCAATTTTTTGACTTTTTGAAGTTCTTGTTTTTATAGCTTAGACAGGCGTTTTTTTGTTGTAGAATATCGTAAAAGACATTTTCCTTGCCTATATTGCCTAAAAAGAAAAGTTGGAAAAATGGTAATTTTTGGACCAAAAACATAGGTTAACCCCGTTGGAAAAGTGTAAATTTTTGGACTTTTTGAAGTTCTTGTTTTTATAGCTTTGAAAGGCGTTTTTTTCTTCTAGAATATCGTAAAAGACATTTTCCTTGCCTTTATTGCCTAAAAAGAAAAGTTGGAAAAATGGTAATTTTTGGACCAAAGCAATGGGTTAACCCCTTGGGAAGAATGTCAATTTTGGAACTTTTTGAAGTTCTTGTTTTTATAGCATAGAAAGGGGTTTTTCTCGTTCTAGAATATTGTAAAAGACATTTTGCTGGCCTATATTGCCTAAAAAGAAAAGTTGGAAAAATGGCCATTTTTGGACCAAAACCATGGGTTAACCCCTTGGGAAGAATGTCAATTTTTCGACTCTTCGAACTTTTGGTTTTTATAGCTTGGAAAGGCGTTTTTTCGTTCTAGAATATCGTAAAAGACATTTTCCTGGCCTATGTTACCTAAAAAGGAAAGTTGGAAAAATGGCTATTTTTGGACAAAAACCATGGGTTAACCCTTTAAAAAAGTGTCAATTTTTTTGACTTTTTGAGGTTCCTGTTTTTATAGCTAGGAAAGACGTTTTTTTGTTCTAGAATATCGTAAAAGACATTTTCCTGGCCTATATTGCGTAAAAAGAAAGGTTGGAAAAATGGCCATTTTTGGACCAAAACCAAGGGTTATCGCCTTTGGAAAAATGTCCATTTTTTGACTTTTTGACTTTTTTGTTTTTATAGCTTAGAAAGGCGTTTTTTCGTTCTAGAATATCGTAAAAGACATTTTCCTTGCCTATATTGCCTAAAAAGAAAAGCTGGAAAAATGGTAATTTTTGGACCAAAACCATGGGTTAACACCTTTGGAAAAGTGTCAAGTTGTGAACTTTTTGAAGTTCTTGTTTTTATAGCTTAGAAAAACGTTTTTTTGTTCTAGAATATCGTAAAGACATTTTCCTGGCCTATATTGGCTAAAAAGAAAAGTTGGAAAAATGGCCATATTTTGACCAAAACCATGGGTTAACCCCTTGGGAAAAATGTCAATTTTTCGACTTTTCGAACGTTTTGTTTTGATAGCTTGGAAAGGCGTTTTTTCGTTCTAGAATATCGTAAAAGACATTTTCCTGGCCTATATTGCCTAAAAAGGAAAGTTGGAAAAATGGCCATTTTTGGACCAAAACCATTGGTTAACCCCTTTGGAAAAGTGTCAATTTTTGGACTTTTTGAAGTTCTTGTTTTTATAGCTTAGAAAGGCGTTTTTTTGTTCTACAATATCGTAAAAGACATTTTCCTTGCCTATATTGCCTAAAAAGAAATGTTGGAAAAATGGTAAGTTTTGCACCAAAACCATGGGTTAACCCCTTTGGAATAATGTCAATTTTGCAAGTTTTTGAAGTTCTTGTTTTTATAGCCTAAAAACGCGTTTTTTTGGTTCTAGAATATCGTAAGAGACATTTTGCTCGCCTATATTGCCTAAAAAGAAAAGTTGGAAAAATGGCCATTTTTGGAGCAAAACCATGGGTTAACCCCTTTGGAAAAGTGTCAATTTTTGGACTTTTTGAAGTTCTTTTTTTTATAGCTTAGAAAGGCGTGTGTTTGTTCTAGAATATCGTAAAAGACATTTTTCCGGCCTAAATTGCCTAAAAAGAAAAGTTTCAAAAATGGCCATTTTTGGACCAAAACCATGGGTTAACCCCTTGGGAAAAATGTCAATTTTTCGACTCTTTGAACGTTTTGTTTTTATAGCTTGGAAAGGCGTTTTTTCGTTCTAGAATATCGTAAAAGACATTCTCCTTGCCTATATTGCCTAAAAAGAAAAGTTGGAAAAATGGCCATTTTTTAACCAAAACCATGGGTTAACCTTTTTGGAAAGGGGTCAATTTTTGGACTGTTTGATGTTCTTGTTTTTATAGCTTAGAAAGGCGTTTTTTTCTTCTAGAAGATCGTAAAATACATTTTCCTGGCCTTTATTGCCTAAAAAGAAAAGTTGGAAAAATGGTCATTTTTGGACCAAAACCGTGGGTTAACCCCTTTGGTATAATGTCAATTTTCGAAGTTTTTAAAGTTCTTGTTTTTATAGCATAGAAGAGGGTTTTTTTGGTTCTAGAATATCGTAAAAGACATTTTCCTGGCCTATATTACCTAAAAAGAAAAGTTGGAAAAATGTCCATTCTTGGACCAAAACCATGGGTTATCCCCTTTTGAAAAATGTCCATTTTTTGACTTTTTGAATTTTTTGTTTTTATAGCTTAGAAAGGCGTTTTTTCGTTCTTGAATATCGTAAAAGACATTTTCCTGGCCTATATTGCCTATAAAGAAAAGTTGGAAAAATGGCTATTTTTGGACCAAAACCATGGGTTAACCCCTTGGGAAAAATGTCAATTTTTCGACTTTTTGAACGTTTTGTTTTTGTAGCTTGGAACGGCGTTTTTTTGTTCTAGAATATCGTAAAAGACATTTTCCTGGCCTATATTGCCTAAAAGGAAACGTTTGTAAAATGGCTATTTTTGGACCAAAACCATGGGTTAACCCCTTTGGAAAAGTGTCAATTTTTGGACTTTTCGAAGTTCTTGTTTTTATAGCCTAGAAAGGGGTTTTTTCGTTTTAGAATATCGTAAAAGACATTTTGCTGGCCTATATTGCATGAAACGAAAAGCTGGAAAAATGGCCATTTTTGGACCAAAACCACGGGTTAACCCCTTTGGAAAAAAGTCTATTTTTTGACTGTTTGAAGGTTTTTGTTTTTATAGCTTAGAAAGGCGTTTTTTCGTTCAAGAATGTCGTAAAAGACATTTTCATGGCCTATATTGCTAAAAAAAAAAAAAAATTGAAAAAATGGCCATTTTTAGACCAAAACCATGGGTTAACTAACCTCTTGGGAAAAAAGTCAATTTTTCGACTGTTTGAAGTTTTTGCTTTTATAGCTTAGAAAGGCGTTTTTTCGTTCTAGAATATCGTAAAATAGATTTTGCTGGCTTATGTTTTCTCAAAATAAAAGTTGGAAAAATGGCCATTTTTTTTTACCAAAACCATGGGTTAACCCCTTGGGAAAAATGTCAATTTTTCAACTTTTTGAACTTTTTGTTTTTATAGCTTAGAAAGGCGTTTTTTGTTCTAGAATATCGTAAAAGACCTTTTCCTGGCCTATATTGCCTAAAAAGAAAAGTTAAGAAAAATGGCAGTTTTTGGAGCAGAACATTAGATTAACCCCTTGGGAAAAATGTCAATTTTTCGACTTTTTGAACTTTTTGTTTTAATGGTTTAGAAAGTCGTTTTTTCGTTCTAGAATATCTTTAAAGACATTTTCCTGGCCTATATTGCCTAAAAAGAAAAGTTGGAAAAATGGCCATTTTTGGACCAAAACCATGGGTTAACCCCTTTGGATGAATGTCAATTTTTCGACTTTTCGAACTGTTTGTTTTTATAGCTTAGAAAGGGGTTTTTTCGTTCTAGAATATCGTAAAAGACATTTTCCTGGCCTATATTGCCTAAAAGGAAAAGTTTAAAAACCTGGCCATTTTTTGACCAAAACCATGGGTTGACCCATTTGGAAAAAAGTTAATTTTTCGACTGTTTGAAGTTTTTGTTTTTATAGCTTAGAAAGGCGTTTTTTCTTCTAGAATATCGTAAAAGACCTTTTCCTGGCCTATATTGCCTAAAAAGAAAAGTTAGGAAAAATGGCAGTTTTTGAAGCAGAACATTAGATTAACCCCTTGGGAAAAATGTCAATTTTTCGACTTTTTGAACTTTTTGTTTTAATGGCTTAGAAAGTCGTTTTTTCGTTCTAGAATATCTTTAAAGACATTTTCCTGGCCTATATTGCCTAAAAAGAAAAGTTGGAAAAATGGCCATTTTTGGACCAAAACCATGGGTTAACCCCTTTGGATGAATGTCAATTTTTGGACTTTTCAAACTTTTTGTTTTTATAGCTTAGAAAGGCGTTTTTTCGTTCTAGAATATCGTAAAAAACATTTTCCTGGCCTATATTGCCTAAAAAGAAAAGTTAGAAAAACGGTTATTTTTGGACCAAAGCCATGGGTTAACCGCTTTGGAAAAAAGTCAATTTTTCAACTGTTTGAAGTTTTAGTTTTATAGCTAAGAAATGCGTTTTTTGGTTCTAGAATATCGTGAAAGACTTTTTGCTGGCCTATATTGCCTAAAAAGAAAAGTTAGAAAAATGTCAATTTTTCGACTTTGTGAACATTTTGTTTTTACAGCTTAAAAAGGCGTTTTTTCGTTCTAGAATATCGTAAAAGACATTTCCGTGGCCTATATTGCCTAAAAAAAAAAAGTTGGAAAAATGACCATTTTTGGACCAAAACCATGGGTTAACCCCTTTTGAAAAATAAGAATTTTTGGACTTTTTGAAGTTCTTTTGTTTTAGCCTTGAAAAGCGTTTTTTCGTTCTAGAATATCGTAAAAGACATTTTGCTGGCCTATATTGCATAAAAAGGAAACTTGGAAAAATGGCCATTTTTGGACCAAAACCATTGGTTAACCCCTTTCGAAAAATGTCAAGTTTTCGACTTTTTTTTTTGATAGCTTAGAAAGTCGTTTTTTCGTTCTAGAATATCGTAAAAGACATTTTCCTGGCCTATAGTGCCTAAAAAGAAATGTTGGAAAAATAGCCATTTTTCACCAAAACCATGGGTTAACCCCTTGGGAAAAATGTCAATTTTTCGACTTTTCGAACTTTTTGTTTTTATAGCTTGGAAAGGCGTTTTTTCGTTCTAGAATATCGTAAAAGACATTTTCCTGGCCTATATTGCCTAAAAAGAAAAGTTGGAAAAATGGCCATTTTTGGACCAAAACCATGGGTTAACCCCTTTGGAAAAGTGTCAATTTTTGGACTTTTTGAAGTTCTTGTTTTTATAGCTTAGAAAGGCGTTTTTTTGTTCTAGAATATCGTAAAAGACATTTTCCTGGCCTATATTGCCTAAAAAGAAAAGTTGGAAAAATTTCAATTTTTTGACTGTGTAAACATTTTGTTTTTATAGCTAAGAAAGGCGTTTTTCCGTTCTAGAATATCGTAAAAGACCTTTTCCTGGCCTATATTGCCTAAAAAGAAAAGTTAGGAAAAATGGCCGTTTTTGGACCAGAACATTAGATTAACCCCTTTGGAAAAATGTCAATTTTTCGACCTTTTGAATTTCTTGTTTTTATAGCCTAGAAAGGAGTTTTTTCGTTCTAGAATATCGTTAAAGACATTTTCCTGGCCTATATTGCCTAAAAAGAAAAGTTGGAAAAATGGCCATTTTTGGACCAAAACCATTGGTTAACCCCTTTCGAAATATGTCAATGTTTCGACTTTTCTTTTTGATAGCTTAGAAAGTCGTTTTTTCGTTCTAGAATATCGTAAAAGACATTTTCCTGGCCTATAGTGCCTAAAAAGAAATGTTGGAAAAATAGCCATTTTTCACCAAAACCATGGGTTAACCCCTTGGGAAAAATGTCAATTTTTCGACTTTTCGATCTTTTTGTTTTTATAGCTTAAAAAACCGTTTTTTCGTTCTAGAATATCGTAAAAGACATTTTCCTGGCCTATATTGCCTAAAAAGAAAAGTTGGAAAAATGGCCATTTTTGGACCAAAACCATGGGTTAACCCCTTTGGAAAAGTGTCAATTTTTGGACTTTTTGAAGTTCTTGTTTTTATAGCTTAGAAAGGCGTTTTTTTGTTCTAGAATATCGTAAAAGACATTTTCCTGGCCTATATTGCCTAAAAAGAAAAGTTGGAAAAATGGTAATTTTTGGACCAAAACCATGGGCTAACCCCTTTGGAATAATGTGAATTTTGCAACTTTTTGAAGTTCTTGTTTTTATAGCCTAGAAAGGCGTTTTTTCGTTCTAGAATATCGTAAAAGACATTTTGCCGGCCCATATTGCCTAAAAAGAAAAGTTGGAAAAATGGCCATTTTTGGACCAAAACCATGGGTTAACCCCTTTGGAAAAGTGTCAATTTTTGGACTTTTTGAAGTTCTCGTGTTTATAGCCTAGAAAGGGTTTTTTTTTCGTTCTAGAATGTCGTAAAAGACATTTTGCTGGCGTATATTGCCTAAAACGGAAAGTTGGAAAAATGGCCATTTTTGGACCAAAACCATGGGTTAACCCCTTTGGAAAAGTGTCAATTTTTGGACTTTTTGAAGGTCTTGTTTTTATAGCTTAGAAAGGCGTTTTTTCGTTATAGAATATCGTAAAAGACATTTTCCTGGCCTATATTTCCAATAAAGAAAAGTTGGAAAAATGGCCATTTTTGAACCAAAAACATGGGTTAACCCCTTGGGAAAAATGTCAATTTTTCGACTTTTTGAACGTTTTGTTTTTATAGCTTGGAAAGGCGTTTTTTCGTTCTAGAATATCGTAAAAGACATTTTCCTGGCCTATATTGCCTAAAAAGAAAAGTTGGAAAAATGGTAATTTTTGGACCAAAACCATGGGTTAACCCCTTGGGAAAAATGTCAATTTTTCGACTTTTCGAACGTTTTGTTTTTATAGCTTGGAAAGGCGTTTTTTCGTTCTAGAATATCGTAAAAGACATTTTCCTGGCCTATATTGCCTAAAAACAAAAGTTGGAAAAATGGTAATTTTTGGACCAAAACCATGGCTTAACCCCTTGGGAAAAATGTCAATTTTTCGACTTTTCGAACGTTTTGTTTTTATAGCTTGGAAAGGCGTTTTTTCGTTCTAGAATATCGTAAAAGACATTTTCCTGGCCTATATTGCCTAAAAACAAAAGTTGGAAAAATGGTAATTTTTGGACCAAATAAAAAGAGATTGAAAATTTGCCAATTTTCGGACAAAAATCATGGACTAACACCTTTGGAAAAATCCCAATTGTTCGACTTTTTTAACTTTATTTTTTTATAGTCTAGAAAGGCGTTTTTTTTATCAAGAATATCGCAAAACACCTTTTCCTGGCCTATTTTGCCTAAAATAAAGAGATGGAAAAATTGCCAATTGTTGAAAAAAATCATCGACTAACCCCTTTGGAAAAATTTCAATTGTTCTACTTTTTCAACTTGATATTTTTATAGTCTTGAAAGGCTTTTTTTTATCAAGAATATCGTAAAACACCTTTTCCTTGCCTATTTTGCCTAAAATAAAGAGATGGAAAAATTGCCAATTTTTTTCAAAAATCATCGACTAACCCCTTTGGAAGAATCTTAATTTTTCGACTTTTTTAACTTGATGTTAACTTTTTTTTTTTTAATTTGATAGACTAGAAAGGCGTTTTTTATATGAAGAATATCGTAAAACACATTTTCTGAACCTATTTTTCCTAAAATACAAAATTGGAAAAACTGCTTATTTTTTTACAAAAATGATCGACTAACCCCTTTGGAAAAATCCCAATTTTTCGACTTTTTAAACTTGATGTTTTTATAGTCTAGAAAGGCGTTTTTTTATCAAGAATATCGTAAAAAACCTTTTTCTTGCCTATTTTGCCTAAAATAAAGAGATGGAAAAATTGCCAATTTTTTTCAAAAATCATCGACTAACCCCTTTGGAAGAATCTTAATTTTTCGACTTTTTTAACTTGATGTTAACTTTTTTATTTTTAACTTGATAGACTAGAAAGGCGTTTTTTATATGAAGAATATCGTAAAACACATTTTCTGAACCTATTTTTCCTAAAATACAAAATTGGAAAAACTGCTTATTTTTTTACAAAAATGATCGACTAACCCCTTTGGAAAAATCCCAATTTTTCGACTTTTTAAACTTGATGTTTTTATAGTCTAGAAAGGCGTTTTTTTTATCAAGAATATCGTAAAAAACCTTTTCCTGGTCCATTTTGCCTAAAATAAAAAGATGGAAAAATTGCCATTTTTTGGACAAAAATCATCGACTAACCCCTTTGAAAAAATCCCAATTTTTCCTGTAGGAAAAATCTCAATTTTTCCACTTTTTTAGCTTGATGTTTTTATAGTCTAGAAAGGCGTTTTTTCTTTCAAGAATATCGTAAAACACATTTTCCTGGCCAATTTTGCCTAAAATAAAAAGATGGAAAAATCGCCAATTTTTGACAAAAATCCTTTGGAAAAATCCCATTTTTTCGACTTTTTTAACTGGATGTTTTTATAGTTTTTTAGTGAAAACTTCATGTTAGTAGTCGTAATATCCTTCTTATCATAGTAGAACGTCAAAAAACATAACGTTTAAGGCTAACTGAAAGAAAAACAAACTTGAAAGAAATTTGCAGTTTTTGAACAAACTCATGGCATAACCCCTTTGGAAAAATATTTAATTTTTCGTCTGTTAAAATTCCATTTTTGTACTCTAAAAAGCCTCCTTTTTAAACTAGAACATCGAGAAACAGAACATTAAGAAGCTTTTACACCTTTTACAGTCAAGAACGTCTTGTTTGCCATCTAGAGTATGTTAAACGATATATCTTGGCCGGTATAAAAAGAGAGACAAAGGGATACGACAGACAGGTGTGCGTTCTGTGCACGACTGTGATACTCACTTGTGAGAAGCAAAAAAGACTGACTACGAGTTGTGACGTTCTCACAAAAAAGAAGACGTAATCATAAACTTTAAAACTTTAATTCCGATTATTTAAAGGACAAAACGAAAACAGCTTTTTAAGTTCAACAAATTAAATTCCATATAAGAATACTAGGGGAAAGTCAATGTTTCGGTTACAATAAAATGGAAAAATTTGGTTGGGTTTAGTTAAATATTAAAACTGTACAAATAGAAGGCTTCAACAATAACGCGTCAGTGTAAAAGGCATCAGAAGGCGGTATCAAGGGGCGAGTCGTCCTCCTGGAAAGAAAACATAGCATTCCATGAATGTTATATTAAAACAGGATAGTCCATGGCTGATAGTACATACCGCATTTACGACGCGACACAGATTTTTTTGAGTTACCGCTACTGTTTACTTGAGTAACTAACAGAAACGCCTTGCTTTTGATTGTACTCAGGCCGACGGAATTAATACATTTTCGTGCCAAATACGGCGCTAGTTTAAGGGCGGCTCCTGTTCGAGAAAATAATAAAATGCGGTGCAATGTTTTCGAGCAACTCAGTATCAGGTTTACCACTTTTTTTTCTTCGAACATTTTTCGAGCATCGTTGAAGGTTCTCTGGACATTGCCACGTTTGTGCAAACGTTTCCGAACATTTTCCGAACGGTTCGGAAGGTCTCGGAGGAGTATCGGAAACTTCCCATCTGTGACATACCCCGCACATTTAGTCAATAGGAAATTGGAATCTAAAGACGTCACGTCCGGAAAAAAAAGGGTAACACTAACAAACGTTTCCGATCATGTACCGAACGAGTTCGGAAGATCTCGAAGGAAGGTCGGTTCTTACCGTGTTCTTTTCTTCTTGTGAGTCGCCAAATGTTTCAGGTAGTTCTGTCTTCTCGCGTCTAACACGGATTGGAGTCTTCTAAGAACACGCATGAAATAAGGAAAAGAAAAGGATTGCACTTAGAAGGTTTTATATTAGCAAGTAATCGCAGCAATTAAGGGGCATGAGACGAAAACAAATTTTACAAACCTCTTTTTCTCCATCTGCGTCCTCTTCGCTTTCATACTCTTCTATGTCCTCTTCGTCATCGATATCTTCCAGGCTTGCTCGTCTGCAGATAATCATTACAATTCCCCACTTTAGAAAAGAGAAAGAAAGTGGAGCCAAAAAACCTTTTGTAGTTTACAAAGCTCTGAAATCCCAAAGCTCGTACCCGTAATCAACCTCGTAGGGAGAAGTGCAAAAAAAAAAATTCAAAGATTTTGATGTCAGTAGGACCTCAAAATTTCGACATTCGTTTTCATGTAGCCTGAACAAAACAGCTGACATTTTGACACGCCCAATACTGGTTCCCTCGCGAACTGCCGCCTGAGGATCAAGCGCAGAAATTCCACGCTGATGAAGTGTCATCACCCCGATCTGGTGGTACTGCGCCCCGAGGTACAATTGCCTCAACCAATCCGAAGCACTAGCCAGATCTGAGTAGTGACACGTCATCAGTATGGAATTTCTCCGCTCGTTTCTCAGAAGTCATTTCGCGGGGAAACCAATGAAGGCGTCGCAAAATGTCAGCTGTCTTCTCCGGCTAGTCTGTGTGTGTAACATAGTACCCACCCTACTGCTAATGTCTCCTTTTTACTGTAACTTATCCGCGGCTTTTTGCTGCGCTGCTGTGCCTTTTGACTGGATAACCATGATCTTTGTGACGACGCGGGAAGGCTGAAGCGAAAAAAGAAGGAAGTCAATTCAACTACAAAACGGTAACAATGAGCGAAGTGTGCACAACTAGGGCTAAGTCAAAAGCTGATCAATTATTTCGGCTGTGTTCAGAATCACACTATGTCGGATAGATTTTGCGCCACCACCAAAATGATACCAGATAAAAATAAGGGGGCGGCCCTCGTGGGCCCCTCCCCGGGATCCGCCACTGGACTATACTGGATAGATTTTGCGCCACCGCCAAAATCATGCCAGAAAGGGCTTCTGTTCACACACAAGAACGGTTGTGGCCGCGCGATTTCTGTGACGGGCAGAAGCTGCGCCGGGCCGGCCGATCTCGAAAGTGGAGCGTCACATATCGGATAGGTTTTGAGCCATACTTTGGTGCAGTGAACACCTATTCGGCCCGTCACGGAAGTAAATAAGTAGGAGTGAGGACTGGAACCCACTGAGACGGGAGCAAATATTCAGGAGTGAGGACTGGAATTTAGTTCACCAAACCCTCTCGGCCAACCGCCGCCGCACGATGTTCGATGTGTGTGAAAGACTTGTGTCGTCTTGGGCCCTTGCTGTTCACACAATACCCGATGGCTTTTCGTGGCCGCCAAGACAACCTATGGCGTATAGTGTGAATATACCTATAGGGTTGATATTTTTCATGGGCCGTTTTTAAGAAGTACTCATGAATTCAAGAACTAACACTTTCCAACAGCCACATATTATGTTGAGGTTATATAGAAACACTGATTACCTATTTTTGAGACGTTTTCGAACATATACGCATAATTTTGAACACTGCCTGAACACTTTGGACAATCAAAGTTAGAATATGCCGGCTCTTCTTCATTCTTTGGAGCGAATAAACAACTAAACACGATGTTTTCATACTTTAAAGTGAAGAGAAGATATACATTTCCAAACGCATAACGCATCTCATGTAAATAATTTTCAAAGGGGGAAGGAAATTTGCTTTCAAAATCGATTTATCCCTTATAGTTGCATCTCAGAGGCAATTTTGGGGGGCTTATATTTGGAGGGGCTTATTTTCGGAATTTTACGGTAACAGACTTCGTCACCTTTCAAAATCCCGATCATCATCATCATCATCCTCTTTCTCATCTTCTCTCTCCTCGTCCGATTGCAACGCCTCGTCCCGTTTTCTCTTCTGCTGCTCCCGTTTCTGCTCACTACTCTCCCCTCCCTCCTTGCGACTCGTTTTCTTAACAGAAGATAGCGGCGCCTGCTCCTCCTGAGTCCACTCCCCTGAACCCGAGGACATGTCATCATCGTCATCGTCAGCAGCAGGTTGCTCCTGTTGAACAGGTTTAACAGGTTTTGGTGTAGGTGGTTCGGTTTGTTGAGCAGTCGTCTTAGTTGATTTTGGAGGCCGTCCTCGTGCCTTTTTTGGTTTCTTGGCCTGTTTGCTCAGCCATTCTCCTTCCTTGCTCTCATTGCCTGAAAACAGTAAGCACAAAAAAAAGAGATAAACACCGACTGACGAGACCTAATTTTTTTTAAACACTGCACAAGGCTTTTTTCAACAGTCAATTTTTTTGCTAAATTAAATGGCTTTATCCACCTCTGTCGGCAAGACTTAAGCTTTAGACGTCCTCAGGAGCTCCAGACGTCCTTCATTGAACACAAAGTGTGGCCAGTCAAATAAAAGCTACTGAGCAGGACTTTCCTGTGGTAATGTTTACTATGCTGTACAAGGTGGTTCTACTTTTTCGTTTCTGGAACTAGCGTGGAATCGCACTAATAATCGCTGAACTAAAGGAGTGTACCTTCCATCGGCAGTTTTCTCTTTGCCCGACTTCCTTTCTGTTGACCTACAGAAAAAGAAATGTCAGATGCCATAATAATTGATCCAGTAACAAACTGAGTAATTTCGGGGGAGTGGAGTGGGGTTAAAGATGTGCTGGGGGGAGAGGGGTGGTTGGATAAGGATTTCGACATTGACTTCAGTTGTTCAGAATGACGAGGGCAGAGGGAAGCGGACATAATACTTAACAGGGGGACTTCCAGATCTATCAAGGTTTAATTAAATGAGTATTTTTTGTTCAGATTTTAAAAATGTAAACGGTAAGTTTGGATATATTTTCTTGGCTTAACGCACCGCTCCAAACGTGGAGGACTGCTCTCTATACATAAGCTACTTGTCCTGCAAGGGACTTTTTAAGTCTTGAATTAGGGCTAAGGATTAGGGATTTTAAAGGTAATAAAATAATGCAGAGTGAATTTGGTGATGCGGTCGGAGAGTTGATTCTCTCTCGTTCTGTAACGTACCCAGTTCGTACCCTGCCGCTCATATTACTACTTGACAATACCTTCTTCTTCATCTTCCTGTCCAGCCAGGCCGGTTCTGTAAGATATCAATGGACTCCACTGTCCTCCCTTGTTTTGCATCAACCCCTTGGCATGTTCATCAAGGAAGGACAAACTGCAATCAAAACATTTCCTAAGTAAAGCCCATATAGAGAAAAGAGCTCTGTCGCTTAAGTACCAGGTTTATGAACGGTAGGCATGGGTTCGATACACGGCCTGGCCAGCACTCGGGATTCGAAAAAACTGAGGAAATTGTGCTGCCTCTGTTCTGTCATTAACAAATAGCATGATTTTTTTCATTGACGGAGGTTAAGCCCTATTCCGAACTCAAAATGATGAAAGTTAAAAAAACCTTTGATAACTTGTTTCCACCACTGCAACATTTTCGCTAAAACCCGTGGTAGAATGACGACAGTTCTCACGTTTTCCCGCCAAAATGACGCTGGTTCACGCCTGCGCACTACTTAGGAGTGAGAAAGTCTCGCATTCGTCCTCGTCTTACCTATAACTGAGCCGCAGTACAATGTGAGAATGATAAAGAACAATACTTACACTCCCGAGTTACCAAACTTGTCCTGAGTTATGAGTTTGAAAGTAAATTCGTTCAACACCTCTAAGAACTGTAGGTTGGTTGGTGGTTCGTCGTCTTGCTTCTCCTTTTGAACTGAAGTGTCTCCGTTCCTAAGACTGTACATGATTCCTTCTCTACAAAATATGGCGAGAAAAGGATGTCAGTTAATAAATGGCCAACCTCCATCTGTAGTACTGCTTTACGAGGTGGTTATAACTTTTGAGTCTTTGGACGAAATTTCAGAGCGCTATCATTCACATGAAAGCTACAGAGCAGTACTTTCCTGTGGTACTTTTTATCATGCTGTACAAGGTGGTTCTAACTTTTGCGTCTGTGGATGAAATCCTAAAGTGTGACCATTCAAATGAAAGCTACTGAGCAGTACTTTCCTGTGGTACTGTTTATTATGCTGTACAAGGTGGTTCTAACTTTTGAGTCTGTGGATGAAATCCTAAAGTGTGACCATTCAAATGAAAGCTACTGAGCAGTACTTTCCTGTGGTACTGTTTATTATGCTGTACAAGGTGGTTCTAACTTTTGAGTCTGTGGATAAAATCCTAAAGTGTGACCATTCAAATGAAAGCTACTGAGCAGTACTTTCCTGTGGTACTGTTTATTATGCTGTACAAGGTGGTTCTAACTTTTGAGTCTGTGGATGAAATCCTATAGTGTGACCATTCAAATGAAAGCTACTGAGCAGTACTTTCCTGTGGTACTGTTTATTATGCTGTACAAGGTAAAAGTATTATAATAGAAGCTACTCAACATTATCTGGTTACTAAAATACCAACCGATGTAAGGTTACAACACATTCTCGTGCTTGTGATTTCGCAGTGTCAACACCAACTGAGAGAGCAAATCTACGGGCAAGATCCTGCAAAAACAAGCAAAGCAAATAAACCAAATAGTGTATAACCTCAGAAAACTTCGATAACACTGCACACTAGCTAGCCTCATAAAATCATTTTAATAGACCTTCACTTTTAGGTTTCACTTCTCAAAGTGAAGCAGTAAAATAACTACTTCTTAATGTAACGACGGTTTTGCTTGACTGGCATAAACTAAATCAGCTATGGTCAATGAAAGTAAAAATATTACATCTGCTAAACCATTTAGAATTCAAAAGCGAATGTATGTAGCGAGTAAAAGTGCAGTAAAAAGCACACGACCAGGGTAAGATTCGCTCTGATTAGTTCTAAAAGTGTAGCACGGAGTAGAACGAGATGAAACATATCTGAGCCCAAAGCAAACACGTGTAGCAGGAGCAAAAGGCTTGGAGTGGCACGTGACCAGCTCAAGACACGACTGATTTTGGTTTTACTCCAGATTGGCTCCGAAAGGCACGAGATTTTCAGCCAATCAAATTACGTGACAATATAAACCCGTTGCAACTTGCAGCCACACTCAATTAACACTATTTTAACTAACCTTGATTGCTGCAAACTCTTTGGAGTTTGTGTCTGCTTCACCATTGTTGTCATCGAGGAGCTTCTCAAACTCTTGCTGCAAGCTTAACAACAGTGATTTGGCAAATGCTTTGTGGTCAATCTCTCGACATTTGTTCATCGTGTAGCGGATTATATCCCCAAAATTACTGTACGCCTTTAGAAAAAGAAAAGAAAATTAGAAACAGCGTATTTTCAGCTATACTTAATAACGAAGTAAATACAGTCAACCACCTAACCAAAATTAGTTATCCCCGTCAAAGACGTATGGTTGCGAAATCTTGTAGGCAACAATAAATTTTGGAATTTTGTATGGTCGCTTCCGGGACTTCTGGCTGCATTTTTTAATGCTTACTCAGCGTGAAGCAGAGGTGAACTATGAAGAAAACTTTCTCCTCATCTAAGAACCCTAAGTATCTAATTTCCACCTATATCATCATCATCATCATCATCATCATCATCATCATCATCATCATCATCATCACCATCATCATCATCAATCATCATCATCATCATCATCATCATCATCATCAGTATCATCAACATCATCATCATCATCATCACATCATCATCATCATCATCATCATCATCATCATCAGTATCATCATCATCATCATCACCATCATCAACATCATCATCAGTATCATCAACATCACCCACACCGTCATCATCATCAACTTTCACGTCATCGTTAACATCATCATCATTACTATCATCATCGTCACCATTATCATTACCATTATCTTCATGTCTCTCTGTGCCGTAATACGCAACTGTCTTCATAAGGCCAAACAAATATTTACTTCACTAATTGTTTAGAATGAACAAAACTTTCCCAAACCTTGATAAGATAAGAAAACACAGGGGCGACCAGTTTCATATCAAACACATTGTAAGCGATGAGTTTACAGAATCCAGCAAGGCAAGTCCTCTTTTTACTAAGTTCCAACGCACTGGCATCAGTTTGATCCTCTGCGAATACAAAAGAAAATTATTAGTACATCAACAAAAAATTAACATGATCAGTGTCGTCTTTCAGTAATAGGGGGCTTCAGTAACAACGACTATAAAAGCAGCGAAAATGTTACTATTAAAAGTCGCCATTATTCCAATTCGATTAAAATCTCAAATGTAGGTGAATTTCCCTGGAACTAAAGAGAAAAATTCCTCATCGTCTGTTTTATAGTAGCCTGCGAGCAGCACAGTTTTATAGGTCCTACATGAAAGTCGCATAAGGGAATTTCACGTCCTAGTCGAGCAGTGACGGCAAAGAAATGTGCCGAAAGTGTGTATGCACCTGACATTTTTGTCAAAATTTGCAATTGTAATGCAACAATAAACATAAGCCTTATTTTCTCGTATTTCTTACACCTTTTGATCACGCTTCGATAACTGCAATAATGCACTAAGACAACGAGCATTGCATATGTTTCTGTCATGCAAGTTCTTACGCATGCATAACTGACTCGAACCAAACACTGAGCATTGTTTTAACACTAAAGAAAATCAGAAGAATTATTTACCGTCCTCATCTTCTGGCTCTTCCTCATCTAGGTCTACAAATATATGACCGATAACATAATCTCTGAGTCGCACTTGTGTGCTGTGATCAGCTTCATGCACCAGAGGGGCCAACAGAGGTGCTGAAATACAACCACACGAAATCCGTTAAACGTCGCTTTGATACGAACTTAAGCAGTGAAACTGCACACCAATTTTTTTTCTAGTAAGCGCGTGAACAAGAAAAACATGTGGCTTGAATATTCCTCGTTCTATAAGCCAACTACACGAAATTTATATTCACCCCTCGACTAAATCAACTTGTATCGGAACGACCGGTAAGCAAAAGAACACTAAAGCCAACCACACAGTGTAGGATATGTGTAAACAGCTGGGTACAGAGTCTTACAGTAGTACAAACGCAAGAGATATTGCTGCAATAGCTTTTATAAATACAAACTTGAGGCGCAAAAGTACCTCACTATCACCCTTCACAACCCAAACCAAACCCCAAAACAACTAGGGAGCTATACTTCAACATGGCAACATTTTTAATGGGGTGTTTTAATCAACTATGAAAATTTTCTCAGACGTGGCTAAGATAGTTGTGCGAAAATCTTTTCGCATGTAGACAACCTTTTTCAGTTTTACTAAATTTCCACATCTTATTTTCTTATGGCCAAGCAAAATCACTGGTCCTCATAGAATATCAACCGTAAATGGCAATCCGGTAAGGAATGAATGAAACACTAATGAAACGAAATACCAGTCTGGAGGTTTAAAGACATTTTTTTGTAGTTTTATTATTTGAAAGGCGTCTGGGCTGAAATAAACGTCCTATATCAATATCATCCCTTTAACTTTTACATTTACAATAAAAATTTCAAATGCATACCACTGTTCCTCAGTTGTTTTGCAAAAATAATCAGCAAATCACATAGGCAGTTAAAAGCCTGAAAATAGAATAAAATAAAATGAAATATTTAAATGAATAAAGAAAGGAACAGAGACTGGGAGCAGCAACAATTCAAAACAAAGATGTTTTCCACAAAATTACAATAGAATTTGCCTGGAGTTTCGTCAAATTTTTGCAAGCCGTGAAGGATTTCAAAATCATAACCACCTACAGCCAGAAATATGGCATTGTGTCTTTTTGCCCTGCAAATATCGCTTTTAGTAATCACTTATAGCAAAGTATAACGTTGTTCTCCAAGTTTTGAGCCTGCAGAAGAGTATATACAGGACAAATATCACATATTACACATTAAGGATAGCATGTGTTTGCCTCATTCGCCTGCAGTTATTCACTCTCACACCCATTTTCTTTTACTATATTACACCTGTACATTTACTCCAATTCTCTTCCCCTCCATCCCTGACATTTTATGCCCCTCCACCGGAGCTTCGCGACGTTCTGCGATACACGTATTTCTAGTATATAGTATGGTATAATATCAAACCCTCTAAGTAGTATTTTAACATGGTATTTTTTTGTTTTCCAGTAATTTTTCTTACCACTCTCTGCACGGATGGAGAACTAAACTGTATGAGCTCATCACACTGAGGAATGAACTGACTCACGCGTCTTTTCAGAGTTCTCATGTCATGCTATAACAAGGCAAAAATGCGTGTCAATATAGTTTCCAAACAGATATTTTCCTTGATTTTTACCACTACAAATCAAAAGAAAAGGATAAATAAAATGACAACTTAACGGAAAATGCTTCGATCTTTTAACAGATTCTCTCAACTAGTTCTTTAAGGAAATGTATGGAGATAACTCTAGCATCAATTTCACATGCGTCAATAAAACAGAGGTGATGCATGAAAGACCCCGCGCAAATGCAAAAGTTGAGCGAGGTTCAACTTTTACATTTACACATGACCCTCTATACATTGCTTCCACTTTATTTAGTAAAATTTACAAGCATAAGCACGTTAAACTCATTGCTAATGATGAGCTTGGGAGCAGGTGCCTTAAAGGTTAGTAGGGGGCCAAATGCAATAAACAGAGAGGAGGTATCCATGGCAACCCTGGAAGCGGGAACCACCCCTAGAGTGGCCAGTAGCCGGCACCGTCTCACCGAATAAATTCAGTGGAGATACGCGCTCAGCACTCGCTTCGCTCGCCTGCTCATTGATTTTCTAACAGAAAGACAAAAAAAACACCTGTGTACAGGGTACCAGATGCTGTGGCTCTATGGCGATACCTTATCAGGCTGGTTGACGTCAATTTCTTTTAAGCTCCAAACAAGCAGCATCTGTACACTTGTAAAGGTTAGTTCCAGAATCTATAAAAGCAGAGCACCAGAACGTCAGCTGTTACAACATACCTTTACGCTGTTACAAGAGGACATTGCCTAGTAATTTCAAAATGTCACTGTGATAGTTGATAGTACTCAACAAAAGTTTTATACAGGAAGACTCTGCCTCGAGGCCCAACCCCTTACCCTTATACCATTTTTCACAGAAAAGGCTCCCCCTTCTTAACTGCTGTAAATGCAGCACTGTTTTTAACCTGAATAAATCACAAAACCAGAAGGATTGTTTGACTTTTTCACAGCCATAAACAGCGTGCAAAGAAAGTTGTGTCCGATAGCCCGGGCCTAGTGGATTTTGCTATCAGGCTAGTGAATTCTGTTTTTAACTTGCCCAACAGGCAAGTGATGTTTTTTCAGGAATTCGAATAACAGAAGAACTGTGAAACCAATTCTGCTCATCAAAAAGCTTTTGGGGCTAGTTGAAATGAAGTCTGGGCTAGTAAATGCTAGCTTCAGCTTGCCCGAATGGCAAGTTGTAAAAATGAGTTTCTTTGTACCCTGCATAAAGTGCATCATCAGCCCTTTTGGGCCTATTTTACATAATGAAATGACAGATTTCCCTACCCTTTCATATACCTGAAGGCTAAAAAAGGTACCCATTTCAGGCGGAGCCTCCCAGTATACAGGGGCACCCAACGAGAATATAGTTAAAAAACCACTTAAAAAGAGCATTGTTAAACGTATTTTAGTAGATATAGGCATATTTTCATCCCCTAAAAATTTTTCATCTGTTCGGATTTTCTAGCTGAAAGTCTAGTGATCCGAAAATTATAGGGATCAAAACTCACCGTTTCGAAAATTTGAGCAAGAAAAAAGGCTCCCGAAAATTCTAGATGTCCTTTTTAGGGTAAAAATCCGTTAAAAATGGGCAATTATACCATTTTTTAGATGTTCGAAAATCCTAGGAAGGCAGGCAAGCAAGAAATTTTCCAACAGATGTTCCGAAAATTCTAGATCTCAAATCGTCTTCCGAACAGATATTTTCCGAAAATTGACTTTGGGTGCCCCTGAGTATAGGCTGTTATTATATAATTTAGGGAGTAACCCTTTCCCCAGGATAGAGTTCAGACCTTGCCAGATTATTTTGTTTTGGGAAATGCCTCATGCACATATGTACACAATGCAAGACCTGTCCCATAGGACACATTAACTAAGCCTCTGCACTCCTTTATAGTCAGCACACAAGCAGGATAGTGTAACCATCCCTTTGTTATTTGTAAGGAAGTTACCTCGTCTGGTACATTGTTATTTGCAGAGTAGTTGATGATGTAGGACAGATCATCATAAAGATCCCACTTATTTAGATTGTGTGACCTGAAAACACATTCAAAACAAAACTAGACATTGTAGAATATTGACCGCACTTTTCCTCAACCACCATGCAATTTTTTAACACTATTTTCCAGTAATCCTCACTTGTTAATTCTTAATGACACTATCTGCCATGATAATAACACTACAGTCCACAAAAATAATTCAGATTTGTGCCTTTGGTGTATAACTTTAAAACTTACTAATATGTTGGTAACTTGTAACACCACTAAAACTGACAAACCTGTGACCAAGGGTGCACTCACTTGACCCCCACCCTTCCACCCCATGTACCCACCCCTCCCTCAATGCTTTATTTTACAGTATTCAAAGCTATTTAAAGCTATACACAAAGAAAAATAGACAGTTGAAACAAGGATTTAAGGTCACACCTGGAAATCGAACTCTGAACCTCCCACACAAAAGGAGGCGCACTTACAGACTGTACGAATCCTTGCTTCTTAAAGTGCTTATTGACCTCGCATTAATCCTGCAGAATGATTATGCTAAACTGTACATGGTGGTGAACTTACTTGTAGAATGACGCTATTCTTGCAAGGTTGACATGAAGGTTGTATCTCTCTTGATCTTCGTCATCTTGATCATCCTATAATAAAAACATGATCAACTTACTTCAAATGATGCCTTTCCACAGAATGTAAACTCTTTGAGAAATACTTAATTTTTGTAAGAAATTTTCAGGGAACATACATGTTTTAAACTCCATTTTCCTACTAAAAAATTGTTCGAAGAACCAACAGCATAGATCAATAATAAAAGTCGAATATGGCATGTGCAAGAGCTTTGAAAAACCACAAGAAACAACTGGCTAAGCCCTTAAGACCCAACCGCAGCCAGCAACTACAAGAAGAATAATCTGCCTATTCCACATGATCCTTATGACAACAAAGGTAAGGTAAGTCTTGGGGTCGAAACTTTAAATTAAATTGCTAAATTAATAGTGTCCAGAATATGGTAAGTATACTGATATAAACACTGCCTTCTGTGCTGCATTTCCAAATAACTGCAGTGCTGTTTGTGCACCACAGTGTACTCGTAAATCGGCCAAAACTGGACAAATAATATTAAGATACAAGGTACACAAAATTAATTATTCATTCTTGAGATTAAATTCAACTAAGTTACAAACAATTTACGACCTCCCAAAAAATCTTGATTTTTCATAGACTTTTCAAGACTACATGTCATGCAAAAAAGCATTGTTTCAAAGTTTACTAAGTGACAAAAATCACAAGGAAACCGAACAAACACATACTGCCTCTAATCCTTCCTTCAGATTCTCTTTGAACTTTGCAACAAAGGAGTCAATGAGTTTGTTTTTGGCTACATCCTACAAGGTAAAAAAAAGATAGTAATTACAAAAACTGAAAGGATTATCTGTAAGACTTAAATATGCTCGGCAACACAAAAATAAGGCATCTCTACTTACTGCTGTAGATGCCAAAGTGTAGTCATTATCAATAAGTGTTTTGAAAGTTTTTCCACATTCATCCAGGACCTAAAAGACAAATTAATAATTATAAGGGATTCTTAAACTCTTCTTGTCACTTCTTGTAGCATGCAAAGAAAGTCGTTTACAATAGCTAGTGGACTTTGCGATTGGGCTAGTCAATTCTTTTCTCACCTTGCCTGACGGGCAAGTGCAAACAAATAATTGTTTAAATTCGTAATTAATTCATGTGAATCGAAAGCTGTTTTTTAATCTGATCTGAAGAAGTGAAATTACCACATTAATTTGCTACAACGAATAATTTATAAGGCTGGTAATGGAATAACCAATAAATAACAATTAATTAATCATTAATGCTGTGTGTCAAAACTTTTTTCAGGCTAGTACATTGTACATGCTAGCTATGGCTTGCCTGAAGGGCAAGGGCAAGCAGTAAAACCGCCTTTCTTTGCTCCCTGGATTGACAAGAAATGAGCAGTCGCTTGTTCAAATTTTCACATTGAGACTTACATCTGCATTAGAGTGCTTCTCAACAATATCACTCAGCTGAACTAGCAGTTCATCCAGATGCTAGAAACAAAAGCATAAAAGTTAGTCAATTATGTGCTTGAAGTATCAGGAAAGAACGGAAAAGATGAAAGTCAACTTAAAAAAAATTTGTGTACCTTTCCAAGTCGTCTTTGTCCATACTCCTCCAGATCAAAGTACTGTGGAACTGAAACTAAGTTTGCAACGTTTTCGACATCTGTTCCAAACTGAAACAAAAGGAACATTCCTCTTAACACTTAAGTTTCTGAGTGTGATAAGCCTGGGTAAGGTACCCATAAAATTTTAAACTGTAAAAAAAAAAATTGTTTTTTTTTCCACCATGGCAGAAAATCTGAGAGGGAACCACATTTATTTAAATAATGGTGAATTTCCACCCAAAGGGACGAAAAACCTGTCACTGTCAAAAACCACTGCTCTGTTCAGGACCTAGGCTGATAAAATAGCCGAGATTTCATAACCCTGTCGCTACATGTAGCTTCACTGCAAAATAAAATCTGGGGAATGACTGCAGAAATTCCAAGCCGATGACTTGTCACTATCCAATAATTATGTGGGTAGTGCTTCTGAATGGTTCAGGCAAATTTCTTTGCGGTTTGACCAATCTAAAGCATTACCCAGATCTGGAAAGTCACACAAGAGGGTCATGGTGACACAGTCAATATACAGTCGACACCTCTATAAACGGACACCTCTGTAAAACGGACACTTAGAGTTGGTCCATGCCTTTCTTTACTCCCTTTATTTGACTCTCTATAAGACGGACACCTCTCTAAGACGGACACTTAGTGCCGGTCCCAAAGGTGTCCGTCTTAGAGAGAGTTGACTGTACCATTTTACAATTTCACATACTTTGTTCAACAAGCTTGGAAGTGTCTGCATAAAATGTGCACTGAGGTTCTTCTTGTCATCTAAAGATGATTTCTTCTCCTTTCCTTTCCTCACTGTCCTTCCTGGTGGACCTTGTCTAGTTGCTTCTTGTTTGCAAGCGCAAACCATGATATCAATCAGAGACATTTCTTCATTGTCATTCAGCCCTTAAGAAAGAAAGCAGAGCACTGTAGTGTGAAGAGAAACCAAATCCTGGAATTCATTAATTTGACTGAGATTGAAAGAGGACAGGATGTTTCTTCACTCAAGCAGACAGCAGAGCTCTACCATTATCTTTTCCAAACTTCCTGAACCAAAATTGGACTTAACTACGGCAAAAAAATTCATTATTTCCTTTCCGAACTGGTCCCCAGTTTGGAACCTATTTTCACAATAGCTCAAAAACAAAACACTTCAGGGTGGGGAGAATCTTCAACTCAGCAGCTTATACTGTACAATCAACTTCATCCACAGTGGATACCATTATTGGTTCTTACAGTGTACTTATTATTTTAGAGTCATAGACAACTCTCAGGACTTGGCTGCTTGAAAAAAAAAGTTTGAGCTTTAGTTTCACCTTAAGACAAGCACCTCTCAAATGTTCCTTGCCCAGAGCCAATGTATCTGTCTCTTTGTTTAAGATTTATACTTGATTAGAAGATGATTTAGGAAGTTGATCCTTGAGTACTGATAATACCCTCTTGGGCTTCACTGTTACCTTTTAATCTATGATAACCCAGACTGTTATCAAACAATGATCATATGATCTGAAGGCAAAATTATATGGTAATAATATTACCTTGCTTGTCACCCTTGTCAAGAAGAATGTCAGTCATCAGCTTCCAATCCTGTTATAATCACAAAAAGACAGAATAGCAGAGTCACAAAGTTGTATTCTATTTCATGATCTATGTCAAATGTTTTTTTTTGTCTTTTTAATTGTCCAGACTGTTCTGTCCCAAAGGCTTTCTTTATTCCACAGAAGAAAAAGAGAAGGATTCCAAACAAATAGCCAAATAAAAATCTTAAAGCAAACAACAACAAACACAGCAAAATTTTGCAGATTGGACATACACACATCTTTTAACATGACATTACTATGATTAGTTTTCTATACAAAGTAAACAAAGAACTCTTGAGAGCAAAACAGATTATATTCTAAGTTACCTTCAGGATGTCCATTGTTTCCCATAAACTATCAACAAGGTATGCAGCATGATTATGAATCTAACAACAAAAGATGTCAATGCAAAAACAATCATTGAATCCAGCTTTGAAAAAACAACAATCAAAAAATAGTTTAACTTATGATTTAACACTCAAATCTCTGAGTAAAGAAAGACAGGCCTACTTTGAAAAACTACAACCTATGATACGACCATTCAAATAAGACCTTGTTAACAATACTGTTTGCTTTTCCGTATTTTACAGAAACTCAAAACACTTTGAATAGTTTTCAAAGTTTTTCAAGTGGTATTCACAGTAACAGTTAATTCAGGATTTCAAGGTATAACTAATACTGGATATGTCACAACATATAAAGCAGAAAGTATTAAGAAAAACATTTTTAACAAGGCACTGGGAGTTAATGTTTTTTACCTCACTGACAAGGAAAAACTCAATCAATTTCTTTAACTGCACAACTTTTACTTCCTGCTCAACTTTTTTCCCTGCAAATGACAAAAGAAGGGGCTTTTAAAGTACTTGGCAAAAAAGATAATACATTTAAGTATAATGTACATGCAGCATCAACTTAATAAAATTAGATCTGTATCCTGCAAGAAGAGATGAAATTATCCTGTTCTAAGAGAATGTTGACAGTCTTACCACCATTTTTGTAGATTTTTAAGTATATGTTTTACTTAATGATGTCCTGCGTTCCCAGGTGTTTCTTGGTGTTGCAGAAACTAAGTTTGTTAACTCTCGTTTTGTGGTCTAGTTATTGTTCAGTGTCATTTTAATCTTCTGTATTATGACATTTGGTGATTGCAACCTTCTGTAACAAGAAACAACCTAAATACTTAAAGAAATACGTAATAATCCCTCGCCTCTATTCACCAGTAACTTTCTATTTCCGTTTCTCAACATTCACCTCGTTTAGACTTGCTGGCTTTTCTCACTTCCTCATCTGCCGCCATCACTAGTCTTTCTTTCAGGAATTCTCCAGCAGCTTTTGCAACATTGCGACTTGTGCAGAAGACAAGAAACTCCACCTGTTGGCTCTCTTCCTCATCTAGTTTATCATACCTACAATGACAAAAGTAATCACCATTACAATTCTGTGCTAACACTCTGAGAAAAATTCTAGCAGGCCCAATGTTCTGAAATTTTGAAATCCAAGGTTCCCAGCATATGATTCTACACGTATGCAAAAAAATGAGGTTTCCTAGTCACCCAAGAGAAAAAGTGAGGTGTCAGGAGCTACCAGGTATAGCTAGAACACAGCCCAACATTAGCCTTGAACAGATCTGGACTTGAAACTGTACACTAAGGAAAATTAACACTTGGAATTCCAAATACTCACTTAAGAAGTAATGTGACAAGTCGGACTGCTTCAACTGCCACTTCATTTTCCTTGTCTAATGTCATAGCTACGAGCCTCTCCTACAGGTGTACAAATAAGGTACAAAAAGGTACTTTTACAATCACACAACAAATATCGTTTCACATCAATAAATGCTCGAAGCCAAGCCCTCCAGAGGCATCAAATTTTAACGCAATAGGCCAATATACTTTGTTTAATGGTGACCTTCTCCCCTACAAATAAGATGCCTGCTAATCAACCAGATTATTTTTGTTAGACAATCAATTTTAGCGACACATTATGTTATATACCCTGGTACCAGATGTTTTTTCTCTATGTGGTAGACTGCTTCATAAATTCACTATCCAGCCGATAGGTCTTAGGAAAACCAATTGCACTATCCCAGCGATTTTGTTACAAAAAGACTAGTAATGGTGAGTCCTGGGACGCCTCTTGAGAAAAATTATGAGTTCCAGTCCAGAACCATTGCATCCCAGTTAAAAAAAAACAATGAGTCCCTGGGTCTTTATGTAACCACAAAGTTAATCTGAAGACAGACTCCAAAACTCTGTATTACAGTTTACTGAGATACAAATATACTCCTTCTATTGACAAGCACAACAAAGGTAAAAAGAAATATGAGCTGTTAAACAACAGCCACAAGAACAGCCACAGAAATCACACACACACGACATTCACCAAAAACTTCTTCAGATCGATCAATCGATCTTTGCATCCTTCAGGATGCATAACACAAATTGTTTTGTGTATTTGAGGACTTTAATGCATCAGGGACGTAGGTAGCAGAGGTAACAAAATCACTGCTATCCACTAGATACATTGTAGATAGCATCACTTGCCTTCTAAACAACAGGCCCCAGGCATAATTACATGTATGTCAGCACTTAACAAAACTTATATTAGTGTAATGAGCACCTTGCATCTTTCAGTCAGAGACTCCAGATGAGGTAAAAAGTCTTCAACTTCATAGAGATGTTTGAGAGACAGCAGGGCCTTTTGCCTCACATCCCCAATCTGAATAATGAACCAGATAAAAATAAACTGTATAGTAAGCAGGTTAACTAGTGTTTTAGCTGTATACAATATACAAATATACAAAGCCTCTGGCTTTGGCATCTTATTATCGTTAACTTGTGCTTTGTGTACTGTCTTATTTATCAATAATAAACGAAGCTTTCATAGAGACTGAATGGGAGAACTATTAAGGCAAGAAATGCATAACAACACTACGTGTATATCATTGTGTAGCCGATCATACAATAATCCTGCTTTACATTGTGAGGGAGGCTCCATTATAACTATTATTTACTTTGTAATCCAGCATATACTCATATTAGGCAAGTACCTTATCATTTAGACTCCACACTATGTATTTCAAAAACTTGTCACTCAAGAAGTATGAACTGAAAAACAGAGACAACACCAAAGGAACATTAAATGGTAAAAAAAACACGAAGGGAAGCAAAGGTGGTGGTGAGAGCTACAGTTCAATTCCTGGCATTGATACCAAAACGTAGGTTGAGTTTGTTGCTCATTCTCTCCCTTGCTCCAGGAGATTTTTCTCCAGGTTCACCAGTTTTCCCGTCTCCTCAAAAACCATCTCTCCAAATTCAAATGCCAGGTCTTCATTAGGCATCGTGGAATTCTGCTTTTACCACGCAGAATTCTCCGCAAAACGTTTGGTAGCCTATGACTATTATTTTTTATATTCAAATGTGGAGCCTCTTTCAAAATTTTCTCCCGTAATGTTACACCTTTTATCCTGCTACTAAAATTCTTAATGAAAATCCTGAAATGTGATTTGGAAAGCACAATCACTTTCAACTAATGAGTTCTTCAGAGTTCCTGTTTCATGCATGAACAAATCACAACTACTTAAAATAAATAACATGAGTCTCTGATGCTGTATTAGCTACCTATAATCTTTCATCCATGTTCCCATTTCTGCAATACATAAGGCTCGGATTTCTGGTCTGGAATCTCTGAAGAAAGAAATACACAGCATGTCAAAAATCTACAACATTTTTACAGGGTTTAGAAATATGATTTTATGCAACTACATGTATTTTAAAATTTACCTGTATCTGTGAATAAACATTCCTTGGTGCACAAAATTCATCATGTCTTCTAAGTCACTGATGTTCTGTCTCAGCTGTCAAATGAAAAAAGAAAAAAAACTAATTTCTGGTTCAAGGTTAATATTTCTGACCCCCTACAGACACCTTTACAGTTACAAAAACTGTGCAGTGGAACAAGAGACGTAACACCATAATAATGTTATTATTAATTTTACCTCTTGTCTTCTATTTTGAAGCATCTCAATTTTTTCCATAGCTTTCTTTGAGGAAACTTTGCTGCTTTCACTATCCAATTGGCGCTGGAGAAAAAAATGTGTAAAAGTGTGAAAGAAAAACGTGAAGGATTGCTAGTAGTTTCCATGTACCACAAAGCAATTTTTACAGCCCATCTCTACACCACAGCCTGAAAAATCTTAAAACAAACTTAATGGTTATTAATTTACATACCTGGGTGTTATCCAACTCTACATGAACATTCTTCGCTACATGAATCAATGCTGAGACAAGTTTCATTCCTTAAAACAACATGCAATTGAAGATAATGAAAAACTATGGTTTCTTTTTTGCATGAAAACAAGTTGGCCCAGTGGCCATTGGGTCACTCCAAGGGTTGTCAATAAGATTTTAAGTTACCGGGTAAATAAAAAAGTAGATGGGGAATCAAACAGCTAGGGTTTTTCTTGGTTCTATTTCCTTTTTTTTCCTTTTAATTTTAAAGTCGGGGGCCACATTTATATGGGCAGCCTTGCACTTCGCTAGCCCCCAACAGACAGCATTTTGGCCCCACCCAGATCCAAAAAGATGTTAAAGTTTCTTAATCATCAGGCTGCAAAACTGATACCTAGAACTTGAACTTGGAAAAAGCCACTTTTCTTTTACATAGACTGCAAGGCAATACTAAGTTTCTATTAAATTTTGAAATTAATAAAAAGAGATTTAAAGACTTACCCGCTAGAGTGCTTGTGTGCCTGAAGGCACGGACTTGTGAGTCTGACAATCGGATGAGCCAGGAGACTAAGGTATCCAGCATGTATTCATCGTATATTATACTATGTCGACACTGCTGGATCAGTGAATTTACAAACTCTGTAAAGTTTGCCTAGAAATAAATGGGATAAATAATGATTTAATAGGATTTTATTAAGTCTTATTACTTCTACACTTGCACAATTGCAAGTGTTTTGCTGGACTGTGGGTAAAAGATACCTACATGTATGCTGACTTATGTATCTACAAACGGTCAGATTACCAAGGAGACTATAGCTAAGGTTTTTTTTGTGGATTTCAGTATATTTGTTTCAATGGAACCTTTCATTACAGGCTCCTCCGTATCATGCACATTAAATCTCTTTATTACAAATAGTTCTCTTTGTTTCTAAGATGACAAACTTTGTCCTTTTGGTGTCTGTGTTGAAGAATTTTGACAGTATTTTGCTTTACCAGAAAGTCTAGCAGACCTACAAGTTCTGTAAACTTCACTTACTCTGAACTTCTTGTAATTTTGACCAGTCATAATCAGCGGATATTCATGGCTGTCCTGCAAAGCAATGGACACCGATGTTAACAAAACATCAATAAAAAAATATATACGGTACTTTAAGTCTATCAGAGGAGTTGAGAGATATTGAGACTGAAGGTTACAAAGTTTGTTTTTTCCTTCTGACCTCATCAAATTGTTCTGTCAGTTGACGGACGGCATTCACACTTTCTTCCTCCTCCAACATTGTAGGTAAGACAGTTCCTAGAAAAAAGGATAATACATGCATGACATAAATAATTTAACGGTTGCTCTTGAGAATCAAAATGCAGGGGTCTTCCAAGAAGAAGTCTGGACACATGCAGTGCAATATCTTACAATAATAGTTTCATGCTGGCAATGAACACTCTTTGCATACTCTGATTAACATCGTACATACAATGAACATGGAGTTTAGACCAAGACTATGTCAGGTTGGTTAAGAACAATTGAAAGTTATAAAACCATCAGCCTAAAAAATGGTCAAGACCGCTTTCAAAAGGTGGCATTGACTGGGAAAATTTAAGTGTTTTGGCTAACTGGTCACTTACAGGATGTGGTCACATACAAGTATTATTATCTTTTGGGGGGTCAATGTTCCAACAGACCTTTGCAGCCACAGCACTGTACAAAAAACTGGATAAGATCCACCATTCCATTTTCTCTGTCTGATGTGTAACTTTCAATCCAGTCATCTACCACAGCCTAAAATGAAATAGCCAGTGCAGTTATTGTACCACAAAAAAATATATTATGAATGTTACACAGGCATCTTATTTTTAATTAAACATAAAAGAATGTAAAGAAGAGAGTGTCCATGATCGGCATGCAAGAGCAATGCATGCATTTCCAAAACACTGGAATTGTTTTAAATAATCTCTTACAGAACTAACAACCTTGTACAGTGTACTGTTCAATCAACATTCTTACCCTGAGAGCTCCTTTACCAGCCTTTACGATATCAAACAGGCTCCCCTGGCTATCATCACTCTCCGCACCTCCTTTGGACTTCCTTGATCTCTTTTGAGCTGGTGATTTACGGGCAGAAGAGGGTTTAGATCTGGCTCTCTTGGGTGCCTAGGTAAAACAAGACTACCAGTTAACTCACTGCAGGTTATACATGTAGTTGCAGGTTGGCAAATAGGTATGATGCAAGGGGCACTGAGTGGTTGTGGAGGGGGGTTAATGATAGAAGGATGGAGAGTGAGGGAAGATAAAATTAATGTTTGTGTGTGTTTGTTTTTTCTCTAACCCAGGCAACAGAGAGAAAAACTGAAATTTTCTGCCTGTGCAAAATATATTTCCGTACATTTAATTTTATGTTTATTGCTCACTATACTACCCTCGCTTCTGTGCAATCATGACTGGGCTATATACATGTAGTGCCTTATGTTTTTCCTACGTTTATTGTTAAGGGTAAGTTCAAACATGCTTCCCCATCTCTATTTCTCTAACATTCTCTCTAATAAGTCAAACTGTGTTGCCTTCATTCCCTAGTTCTCACGTAAGGCCAGATATTGGACCAAGTTTTCTGTTTGACAACAAGATAACCAGTCATTTTGTCACCTCTGCGTCCTACGTACGTCCCTGACACATAAAATTCTCCAGAGACGCAAAATAATTCATGGCATGCATCCCTTGGGATGCAAAGAAGATCGATTGATTTGATCAATGTTTTTGTAGAATATACTGTTTGAGCGATTTCTTTCGCTGTAATTGTGGCTGTTGTGTAAAGACAAATATTTATCTTAGATTTTTTTGGTGCTTTAACAAGAAGGACTCAATGTTTTTTGAACTGGGATTCACAGGATCTGCACTAGGACTCATGATGTTTCTCAAGATGAGTCAGTACACTCACCATACATTGGTATAACTATTTTGTAACAAAATCACAGGATAACTATACCGGAACAGCCTTGAAAATTGTGGCAGCCCTTTTTCTTCCTCGTCCAGGGGCAGATGCATGCACTGGTGTCTCCAGATCACTGTCACCACTGGATTGATTCCCCGATGACTGTTCACTAAATAAGAAACAACACCAACAACATAAATACAACTTCTGGCTGAAGAAGTTTGGTTAAACTGAATTAAACATCCCCCAAAAAAGTTATCTCAACTGTTGATGTAGGGGTATGCAATGGCTACCACAGGACTAGTGAAAGATAGGTAAACTAAGGTAATAAAATTTGGGAGTTGCCTTGAGTACAAATGGATTGTTGTAAAAATGTAATGACTTGGCAGTGATTTGTGTTAGTAATTTTTATTCAAGTGATTGAAACTGAATGAATATTTGTTTTGACAGTAAAAAAAAAAAAAAAAAACAGACACTGTCCTTAATACATGTGGAAAAATGATAGTTTGTAGCTCTGGTAATCTCGGCTCAATTTAAAGTTAATTATTACCTGGCCTCTTCTCTCTCTTTTTCTTCCTCATCTTCATCTGATCCACTGTCTAGAGTCTCCTTTGCCTTTCTAGGTTGAGAATGTGGTGTCAAAGGAGTGTCTTTCTTGTGACCATAAAGGATTCGTTGTCTTGTCTTCCTGCCACTGCGTCTCGGCGAGGGGCCTGATGAGCTAGTCTAACAATCACCATAAGAGACCATCAAAATTAGCACCAAACAATTTTCATATAAATTATGTAAACTAAACCTTGTATGGTGTATGGGTATCTATAATTAAGTCTTGAAGCAGACAAAATAATGATACAGAAAGTACACAAAATGCTGTCAACTCCCTTTAAGATGGACACCTCTGGGAATGACACAAAGTGTCTTAGAGTGACGTCCGTCTTTTAGAGAGTCAAATAAAAGGATTAAAGAAAGGTAGGGACCAGCTCTAGGTGTCCGTTCTACCAACGTCTTCTTATAAAGGTGTCTGTTAAGAGACAGGCGATTGTAAAATAAACAATATTAGTATTCACCAAATCAGTGGATTGCAATTTTTGCGCATTCTGATTAGCTCCCGTAACTCAGAATATCCTTGGATATTTGCTCTTTTTGGACGAGATTAAAAATGGCTTCTCGTTTTGCAACAGTTTTGAAAGATAAAATTTTAGCAGTCAATGAAGCAGTTGCACCAGCAAATGCCAAGAAAGAGACAAAATTTGGCTTGTTGGTGTTTACTGGTCGGAAGAAAACATTTTCTCATTGAATTTGCAACAAAATCATAAAAACTGATACCGAAACACTGTCAATTGAAACGTAAACAAACTCTAACTAAGTGATGTCTTTTCGTTACAAAAAGTTTCTTTTTGATTTTTATCCAACTGATTTGGTAAAATACTAAAACAACTATCCCCCTCAGGGTTGGTTCATAGCGCTAGATATATACCTTGATGCTTCGTGTCTCGGTATAATATATCCACTACTATAGTTGTATATTATTGATTTCAATTAATACAAAAGCAACTCTTTGCAGCAGTCATCAAACCACTTACCTTTGTCCTGGAAGGAGATGGCGTACTGACAGCAGGACTACTGGCTCCTACACTACTGCCGCTAGCTTCTTCCTCGTCTGGTTGCAACACAGGCATCATCTGTATTAAGAACATAAACAACCTTTATATAACCCAAATGTTATTCAGGCCGGTAATAACCGGTTTTGCTTCTAATTGAATTCGCTACCTCCTAGTTAGCGACTACCCAAAAGGTGCTAGTCTTGGACTTTGTCAATAGACAGCAAGCCAGTATGTTGGTAGCAAACTTGAATGTAGCGAAATTGGCAAGTAGCAAATCGGGTGTAAGACCTATTAGTAAAATCCAACTGGTGGTCTATTATCAATGCTGCATTCTGATTGATTGAGCTGCTACTAGGCTATATGTTACTTTTTGGCCATATACAGCCCATCTTAGTCACTTTTTGAAAAAAGTTTTTTTGCGGTCCAAAAAGTCAATATAAGCTTATTGTTAAATTTAACAAACAAAACTTTTTTCTGATTTTTTAATCAAATAGTTCCCATTTTAAAACAATTATTCCTACCTCAAAAATCTGAAAATTCAATAGCCCATTCTAGTAACTGAGATTGAAAACGCCATTCGGCTCACCCCATTATTGTTATCAGTTGAGAAAATGGGCTTAATAAGGCTTCACATCCCCAATAAGGGGGAGGGTCGGTTAAGGAAAGGGTAAATTACTGCTAAAAGAAACAAACTCTGAATAACATGTAAACTATCTCTTGAGATAAGCACTTTTTTCACCAAAAACCTTTCAGCTTATTATCATTCGTGCAAAATACCAGACCAGCTGATTGTGTATGATACTGTTCAAGATGAGAATTAGAATTTACCCCTTTAGATAATCTTAATAAATTCGCAGTAGACATTTTCATCACGAATATGCCTTTATAACAGAAATTCGATAAAAGACATCCTGTCAGAGGAGCAACATGAATTGAAATGTAAAAGCTTGCCATTCAGCTATCACTCTTCCAAGACATATCTATAAACTATCTGAAAGACTATATAATATCTAAGCACTCTAAAAGCAATGTAATAGGCAACTTATGAATACATGTTGAGTTTACAAGCAAACATTAAGCATACAGCTGTAAACCCAACAAAACCTTGGGACCTTTATCGATCGACTGACAGCAGAAAAATGACCCCATTATAAACGTGAAATTGGGCATCTTTCTTCGTCAATGTTAGTTTATAATTTGTCGTACCTACCTGAAGACGCTTTTAAGATATTTGTTTCTCACAAAATGTCCCAAAACCGAAAAGAATAGCGAAAATCACGCGAACATCGACTACAAATCCTCCTTCGAAAGCTTGATTCTGTTTTGGCGGGCAGTGATCACATGATCCGAGTCAAGTTTACCGCTGACAAGGCAATGTGCGCGGGAAAATTAAACATTTTACTGAACGGTGCGAATTCTCCATTAAGGGACAATTTTTATTTCGAGAAATTTCTTCCTGGATAATTTTTTATTCTTATGAGGAGGATTCCTAAGGGGAAATAACTAGACTCTGGTCACTGCTAAGGCTAAAAAGGGTTACTTACTCTCCCCTGCAAGGGCTACTTTTGCTGCCCGGAGTAGGGTGGGGAGGGGGCGAAGACGGGAAAATGAATAAATTTCTTGTGTTTTGTCTCTTACGGTTGTCGTACTTTAATAGTGTGTGTTAACAACTTTCAGAACTTTGATATCGATATTATTTGTTTTTGTTTTATGATAGTATGGTGAAAATAGCGTTTAAAGCGTTATCTGTCCAAAATTTTGATAAATAAATAAATAAATAGATAAATAAATAAAGGAATCCAGTCAACGGGAAGGAGAAATTAAAATTCCTTTGTACCAAGACTAGAATGCTGGAAATTTCTCCTCCAAACTTTCAGCCTCCTCCGTTCATGTCCCAATAAAAAGCTGGCGTAGGCCCCTTGCTTAAAAATCCTATTAACGCCCCTGTTTAAGATAACTTCTCGTGCAACAGCTCCTGCTCCTCGTACAATACAGGGGTAACTTTTTTTCTTTCCATAAACCCTCGAAAATCCTTGCCCTTTTTTGTTCTAGGGAGTCTCGTAATCCTGAAATCCCCGAATAGAACATATGCACGAATATGCGCCAGGGTCCTTCCCTCAAGTCGTTGTTGTTCTTATTTGCAAATTAGGACTATTGTATTATAAATCTCATTGGGAATTGCAGATTTTAATTTTGAGGTTGTACGTGGATGGAAAGAACCAATCAAGAAACGATTTTGAAATCACGAGATTGCTCGGCAGCGCCACGTTCAAATTCCTGCGCAAGATTTAAAACGACAGTTTAATAATTATTCGGTTGGCGTAGGAAGACGCAAAAGCACACTCTGTTGTGGACAACTCTAGAAGAATATTCCTTCTTTAGCTTCTTCCACTCTCGTCTTGCTATTTTCTCCATTTACCACAAAAACGACACTGAAAATTATATCACTTGTGAGACGAGAGTACAGCAAACCAGGCCGGGTGACCAAACTCAGGTAGGTTGAATTTGAGGACGTTATTCAATACTTTATGCACACTCAGAGAGAGTTCAGTTTGTAATTCGCATTCTGGAAAAGTGATAGATAAAATGGGATAAAATGCTTTAATTCTAAATTTTATATTATCATTTTGAAAACTTCAGTTACTAAAACCTTTTTTTTGGTCTTTAAAGAAATTGTCTCACGACCACATGGCGAAGAGTCGACTCAACAGTTTGCAAACATCAGCTATCAGTTTAAAAGGTAAGGACTTTACAATATTATGCTGTTTGAAATAATTGTTACAGCCCTAGCCAGCACAGTAATTTATCTTGTATAGGTTGCTATTTGATTAAAGTTTTGTACTATTAATTGGGTATATTTTTAGCGACTTGACTAGCAGTTAAGACGAGTGGATTCTCGGGTAGAACCAAATAACACCTAACTTGTCGGAAAATTTCCTTGTTTCCTATTTCTTTACTAAACTACTGCTCAGTGTCAAAAATTGATGTATACAACTTGCTCTTTATCACACTCTGAGCAAACAGTGAACGCTGTGAGAGTGCAAAAATTGGACGTATAACAAACATTAAAATTGCGAAGAACTTTTACCTGGTTACCAAAACTGCGATTATAAATACACAAATTTTAACAATTGCAATTAAATTATATTCTCGAGCGCGGCTTTCATTATGGTTTATTGACGCTTTTTTCAATTGAAATTTTACCATTTACAGATTTCAGCAAACCAGACCAGAGAACCTCATTGTGGCAGAATATCAAACCTTCAACCCATGATTGGACAAGCCATTGGATCACATCGTACTGGAAACACTACTGGAAACCAGTCCACCCTCGAAAATGAAGAGTGACCGACCAAGGATGTACCAAGTGATGACAGCACTGAGCCATATAAGGTAGGGCCGATTGACATGGTACAACGTCTATGTATAGTAATGCTGCCGCGCGTGCCGAGCAAGTTTCATTAGAAACTTGCTTTGCGCGAGCGTGTTCAGCTTTATAAACGTTGAACCATAATCTATCAGCCCAAGTAAACGACGGGACACCAGGTTAGTGAATTTTTATTACTTATATTATAAGCATAGATGCGGCTTCGACTTTCGGCTCAGATTTGGATTTCGTCTTAGCTTTTTGTTTCGATCTAGCTTGAGGTCATCTCGGGCTTGGTATCGACAATATTTCGATATCAAGCCGCCAATTATCACTGCGTAAGGTCTGGGGAACCCTGGGGTGTCCATTTGATGGGTCGGGGCCTTCCCATAATTTACTTATTTGTTTAAACTTTGTAACTAATGAATGCAATTCAATAAAAGATACGAACGCTGTTGTGTTTTTGGTGTCCTTTTTTTTAATTTTAGATAATCTTGTAGTCTAGCTGTGACTACATTTCTAAATAGTACTAGGAAGGGATATCTTTAGTTATCTTGTACTAAAATCACTAAAAATAAAAGAACAAAACACATTGTTGTCACTGTGGTTTCTTAAACGTATTTTAATATAATAAAACTAACGATACAAATTACTAATGCAGTTCTATTTTAGCAACGTCGAACATCCACGATTTTCATCCTTTTTTGCGTTATTTTTTCATCTTTTTTCGAAGAATATATTTTTCGGCGCGTCCTGTCAAGATCGCCTGCGACATCAACCTTTTTCTTCATTTTTATCAAGATACTCTTATGGAGGGCTACTTTCCTTTCTGCGATTGTTCAAGTCTACGCCCAATATGTCCGACTCAAGATGAGCCAAGCTGCATCGAGCTGAAGGATGATTTGTAGTTAGTTAATTGAAATGTACTTACATATTGCTGGAAGATCAATAAAAGTTGAAAAAAAAACAGTTGCCACTTTATACTAAATGGACTTAGTATAAACTCTTACTATTCAATTATTATTGTAATAAGCTGCACTTTGATGATCAATAAAGTTACACAAACACAAAGCAGCTCAACGTATTTTTTCCTACTAACGTAATATACAACCTTAAAAGTTTTATTTCAGCGACGTCGAACTCGAACTTCTATTTTTTCTTCCACTGCTTGGATTCAGAGTGCGTGCGTCATATCAAGATGATCAAAAACAATTTTTTTTAACGTGTTCAACCAAGATGCTGTTGTTTGTTGGTAGTTGAGTTCACCCCATAAATACCTGAACAGACCTCTGATTTAGGACGACATAAGACGTCACGATCAAGAGTTCATCCTGTCAAGATTCACCTGATTATTTTACATCTTCCTACTTTTTTGTTGAGTTTCTCCAAGAGGTGCCTGAGGTGAACACGGAATTGACAGAGACAAGGGGTGCGTGCTGAAGGTAAGATAAGTTATATGAAGTTTGAGTTATTTCAAAATTCATGTTGTCATTTTAGTCAATTTTAGATCATGCAGATGCAACATCGAAGACAGTGGCAACTGGATGCATTCGACAACCATATGCAAGAAGAGACAGGGGAACGAAGGAATTACCAAGTATAAGCCAAGTTGTGTAAGTATCATAAAAAGACATACTCTAGATTTTTGAAAAGAATAGTTTCACACCACACATCCCAAGCAATTTTTGAACATAAACTGCATAGCAGTAGACGATCACAGAAATCCAGAAAGACAATGATTTGATGGGCCACTCTGGGATGGCATCATGAGAATGCAACTTGAAAACGTGGAATGCTAATAATTCAGTGTTACCAGCTGACACGAACAAAGATTCCTGATCTTGTTGTCATTTAAATAACTGATAGTAACTTTTCTGTAACGTTTTGTTTATTTTATTCAGTCGTGATACTGTACAAACAACTGCTGCGACATTCAGTGCAATGTTATTCCAGCCCAAGGCTTCAATCTGCTTAGTTCCTGGTAAGTCTAAGCTATTTTCATTTAATTACACCTACCAAATGGAGCATTTGGATCCTTTGTTTGCGTCATTAGGATTCAATTCTCGTTGTTGGAGATCTAACCTGTCAAAACATGATGGTTAACATAAATAGCTAAGTAAAAAAAGGAAGGAAGTAGGGCATAAAGACAAAAAAATGTAGATCATCTTAGAAAGAGGAATAAACGAAAAAGAGAAGTAGACAACCCAGAATGGAATGCGAAAAAAGTTGACATATGGGACAATTTTAACCGAAGCCTATGGATAAATTATCGTTAGGTTTTGAAGCAGCCAAATATAAAGCATCTATTAAATCTTCACCTGTAGTCTCCAATAATGTATTTTAGTCTCTTTTTTCTTCTGACTTTCATTACTCACAACAAAAGGCCGATATAGTGATAAGGGACATGACAATCCTTATTACAACGAAGATTTTCTTGTCGAAATATTGCACTTTTTTCCTATTATACTATCATTTGAAGGGGTGCGTGAAATATGGCCCTTGATGACGCCTGATTCTGGAAGGTTAAGGTTGCAAATTTTCACAATGAAGCGTTACCTTGTTCTTGTAATTTTAATTTTCGTTAATTTCGTTATGGTTTACTGAACATTTTAAGCAAAAGTAAATTAGCCGATTATTTTTCTTTCTCCTTGCCGCAGATCGATCCAATTTTCTCGAGCAGACCACCAGACCAGACTACCTCCTGGATCCAGATCACCAGAATTGACCAGACCAGACCAGAAAGACCATTAGAAGAGACCGGCTTCGTCAGACCAGACTAGATCAGCTCAGCTTTCTTCCACAGACCACCCAGCCTGACCAGCTTCCTCTCACAAACCACCCAACTGGACCAGCATCCTCTTAAATTTATCAGCCAGCAACACATTACCACAGTACTCCCAGCCTCCACCGGCCAGGATGCCATTGTCAGCTACGTATCACAGGTCAGATCCTTTCTTTGTGTGTTGGGTCATGGGAGGTTAATATATAAAGTTCTGGATGAACCTTACAAAGCATACTTTCCACACACGCTCGGCTTGAAGTCTCTGGACTTCTTATTTCAGCTTTATTTGATCGTAGTTAAAGTTGCTAGCGGGGTTCCCTGGGCTGTTAAGGGCCCCCCTTCCCCATTTCCATAGTTGGATTCCTTTGCAGGTATTCGGTCAGCGACAGGAGTTCGGCTTTTCAAAAGTACTTTCGGCTCGCGTTCTCCCGCTTAGCTGCCCCAAATCAACGGCCAATTTCTCTTCCACACTTCACTTATTAGTCTGTACGCTGGGCAAGTAAAGCTTTCACCCGATAATATCTTTTAATTCTAAAATTTATATTATCATTTTCAAAAATTTACTTACTAAATCTTTTTTGGTCTTTACAGAAATTGTCTCACGACCACATGGCAAAGAGTCGACTCTACAGTTTGCACGCCTCACCTATCAGTTTAAAAGGTAAGGACGCTACGTTATTTTGCAGTTTAAAATAATTATTACAACTCTAGACAGCACAGTAATTTATCGCGTTTAGGTTACTCAGTATTTGATTAAAGTTTTGTACCTTTAATTGGGTATACTTTTAGTGACTTGACCAACAGTTAAGGCGAGTGGACTCTCGGGAAGAGCCAAATAACACCTAATTTGTCGGAAAATTTTCTTGTTTGCTATTTCTTTACAAAACTACTGCACAGTGTCAAAAATTGTTATACATGTACACAACTTGCTCTTTATCACACTTAAAGCAAACAGTGAACGCTGTGAGAGTGCAAAAATTGTACGTATAACAAACATTAAAATTGTGAAGAACTTTTCCTGGTTATCAAAACTGCAATTGTTAATAAACAAACTTTAACATTTTCAATTAAATCATATTCTCGTGATCTTTCATTATGTTTTATTGACGCTTTTTTTATTGAAATTTTACCATTTATAGATTTCAGCAAACCAGACCAGAGAACCTCATTGTGGCAGAATATCAGACCTTCAACCCATGATTGGACAAGCCTTTGGACCACATCGTATCATAAAGCTACTGGAAACCAGTCCACCCTCGAAACTGGAGAGTGACCGACCGAGGATGTGCCAAGTGATGACAGCACCGAACCATATAAGGTAGGGCCGATTGACATGGTACTACGTCTATGTATAGTAATGCTGCCGTGCGTGTCGAGCAAGTTTCATCAGAAACTTGCTTTGCACGAGCGTGTCAGCTTTATAAACGTTGAACCATAATCAATCAGCCCAAGTTAACGAAGGGACACCAGGTTAGTGAATTTTTATTACTTATATTATAAGCATAGATGCGAGGTTCGACTTTTGGCTCAGATTTCGATTTCGTCTTAGCTTTTTGTTTCGATCTAGCTTGAGGTCATCTCGGGCTTGGTATCGAATATATTTCGATATCAAGCCGCCAATTATCACTGCGTAAGGTCTGGGGAACCCTGGGGTGTCCATTCGATGGGTCGGGGGCTTCTCATAATTTACTTATTTGTTTAAACTTTGTAACTAATGAATGCAATTCAATAAAAGATACGAACGCTGTTGTGTTTTTGGTGTCCTTTTTTTAAATTTTAGATAATCTTGTAGGCTAGCTGTGATTACATTTCTAAATAGTCTTTTTTCGAAGAATATATTTTTCGGCGCGTCCTGTCAAGATCGCCTGCGACATCAACTTTTTTCTTCATATTTATCAAGATACTCTTATGGAGGGCTACTTTCCTTTCTGCGATTGTTCAAGTCTACGCCCAATATGTCCGACTCAAGATAAGCCAAGCTGCATCGAGCTGAAGGATCCAGATGATTTGTAGTTAGTTAATTGTAATGTACTTACATATTACTGGAAGATCAATAAAAGTTGAACAGAAAACAGTTGCCACTTTATACTAAATGGACTTAGTATAAACACTTACTATTCAATTATTATTGTGATAAGCTGCACTTTGATGATCAATAAAGTTATACAAACACGATGCAGCTCAATTTATTTTTTTCCTACTAATGCAGTATACAACCCTTAAAAGTTTTATTTCAGCAACGTCGAACGTACCCTTCTATTTTTTTCTTCCACTCCTTGGATTCGGAGAAGAGGACCCTAAGGGCGCGTCATGTCAAGATGATCAACAGCAATTTTTAACGTGTTCAACCAAGATGATGGGTTTTTTTTGGATAGTTTGGTTCATCCCACAAATACCTGAACAGACCTCTGATTGGGAATGGCACAAGACGTCACGATCAAGAGTTCATCATGTCAAGATTCACCTGATTACTTTACATGTTCCTACCTTTTCGATGGGTTTCTCCAAGAAATGCCTGAGGTCAGGACCATTGAATTTACAGACACAAGAGGTGCTTGCTGAAGGTAAGACAAGTTATATGAAGTCTGAGTTATTTCAAAATTCACGATGTCATTTTAGTCAGTTTTAGATCAGATGCAACGTCGAAGACAGTGCCAAAATACATTCAACAACCATATGGATGTGCAGGAAGTGACAGGAGAAAGGAGGAATTACCAAGTTTAAGCCAAGTTGTGTAAGTATCATGAAAAGACATACTTTAGGTTTTTGACAAGAATAGTTTCACACCACACATCCAAAGCAATTTTTGAACATAAACTGCATAACAGTAGACGACCACAGAAATCTAGAAAGACAATGATTTTGATGTGCCACTCTGGGATGGCATCATGAGATTACAACTTGAAAACGTGAAATGCTAATAATTCAGTGTTTCCAGCTGACGCGAAGGAAGAATCCTGATCTTGTTGTCATTTCAATAACTGATACTAATTTTCCTGTAACGTTTTGTTTATTTTATTCAGTCGTGATACTCTACAATCAACTGGTGCGATATTCAGTGCAGTGATCGTCCAACGTTCTTTAAGCCCAAGGCTTTAATCTGCTTAGTTCCTGGTAAGTCTAAGCTATTTCATACAATTCCACCTACCAAATAGAGCCTTTGGAACCTTTGTTCGCATCATTAAGGTTCAATTCTTGGATGTGGAGATCTAACCTGACAAAAGATGATGGTTAATAGTAAATAGCTAAAGTAAATAATTGAAGGAAGAGGGGGACAAAAAGACGAAAAATGAAGATCATCTTAAGGACGAAAAATGAAGATCATCTTAGAAGAAAGAATGAATGAAAAAGAGAGCTAGACGGCCCAGAATGCAATGCGAAAGTGACATATGGGACACTTTTAACAAGCCTATGGATAAATTATCGTTAGGTTTTGAAGCAGCCAAATATAAAGCATTTATTAAATCTTCACCTGTAGTCACTAATAATGTATTTTAGCTTGCAGTTTTAATTTTCGTTAATTTCGTTATGGTTTACTGAACATTTTAAGCAGAAGTGAATTAGGCAATTATTTCTCTTTCTCCTTGCCGCTGATCGATCCAATTTTCTCGAGCAGAACACCAGACCACTGACTACCTCCTGGATCCAGATCACAAGACTTGACCAGACCAGACCAGACCAGACCATGTGTTTCAGACAGACCATTTGAAGAGACCGGCTTCGTTAGACCAGACCAGATCAGTTCAGCTTTCTTCCACAGACCACGGCCCAGCAAGGCCAGCATGGCTTATCAGTCAGCTTCACATTACCACAGTACACCCAGCCTCCACCGGTCAGTATGCCATTATAGCCTGCTTGTTACAGATCAGGTCCATTCTTTGTGGGTTGGGTCATGGGAGCTTAATATGTAAAGCTCTGGATGAACCTTACAAAACATACTTTCCACACACCTTTGGCTTCAAGTTCCTGGACTTCTTATTTTGGCTTTAATTAATCGTAGGTAGACTAGCTAGCGGGGCTCCCTGGGCTGGTAAGGGCCTCCCCTACCCCTTTTCCATAGTTAGGTTACTTTGCAGGTATTCGGTCAGCGACAAGAGTTCGCCTTTTCAAAAACAATTTCGGCCTCGATTAGGTGTCTGTTCGTCGTTTCGTCGGCTTAATTTTGTCGTTTCGCCGTCGTATGTCGTCGTCTTCCATGCAGTCTCCCGCTTAGTTGCGCCAAATTCGGCCAATTTCTCTATTACACTTCACTTGTTAGTCTATTCGCTTGGCAAGTGAAGCTTTCAGTCGATAATATGTTTTAATTCTAAATTTTATATTATCATTTTAAAAACTTTACTTACTAAAACATTTTTTGGTCTTTATAGAAATTGCCTCACGACCACATGGCGAAGAGTCTACTCAAAATTATTTAGGCCTCAGCTATCACTTTAAAAGGTAAGGACTTTACGATATTATGCTGTTTAAAATAATTACTACAACCCTATCCAGCACAGTAATTTATCTCGTTTAGGTTACTATTTGATTAAAGTTTTGTACTATTAATTGGGTATACTTTTAGTGACTTGACTAACAGTTAAGGCGAGTGGACTCTCGGGAAGAGCCAAATAACACCTAATTTGCCGGAAAATTTTGTTTGCTATTTCTTTACAAAACTAATGCACAGTGTCAAAAATTGATATACATGTATACAACTTGCTCTTTATCACACTTTGAGCAAACAGTGAACGGTGTGAGAGTGCAAAAATTGCACTTATAACAAACATTAAAATTGTGAAGAACTTTTTCCTGGTTATCAAAACTGCAAATATAAATACACAAATTTTAACATGTTCAATTAAATGATACTCTCGCGATCTTTCATTATGTTTTATTGACGCTTTTTTTGATTAAAATATTACCTTTTACAGATTTCAGCAAACCAGACCAGAGAACCTCATTGTGGCAGAATATCAGACCTTCAACCCATGATTAGACAAGCCATTGCACCACATCGTATCATAAAGCTGCTGGAAACCAGTCGACCCTAGAAACTGTTGAGTGACCGACCAAGGATGTACCAAGTGATGACAGCACCGAGCCATATAAGGTAGGGCCGATTGAAATGGTACAACGTCTATGTATAGTAATGCTGCCGCGCGTGCTGAGCAAGTTTCATCAGAAACTTGCTTTGCACGAGCGTGTTCAGCTTTATAAACGTTGAACCATAATCAATCAGCCCAAGTTAACGAGGGGACACCAGGTTAGTGAATTTTTATTACTTATATTATAAGCATAGATGCGGCTTCGACTTTCGGCTCAGATTTCGATTTCGTCTTAGCTTTTTGTTTCGATCTAGCTTAAGGTCATCTCAGGCTTGGTATCGACAATATTTCGATATCGAGCCGCCAATTATCACTGCGTAAGGTCTGGGGAACCCTGGGGTGTCCATTCGATGGGTCGGGGCCTTCCCATAATTTGCTTATTTGTTTAAACTTTGTAACTAATGAATGCAATTCAATAAAAGATACGAACGCTGTTGTGTTTTTGGTGTCCTTCTTTTAATTTTAGATAATCCTCCAGTCTAGCTGTGATTACATTTCTAAATAGTAGGAAGGGATATCTTTAGTTATCTTGTACTAAAATCACTAAAAATAAAAGAACCAAACACATTGTTGTCACTGTGGTTTCTTAAACGTATTTAAATATAATAAAACTAACGATACACCTTACTAATGCAGTTTTATTTCAGCAACGTCGAACATCCACGATTTTCATCCTTTTTTGCGTTATTTTTTCCACCTTTTTTTGAAGAATATATTTTTTGGCGCGTCCTGTCAAGATGGCCTGCGACATCAACTTTTTTCTTCTTCATTTTTGGGGGCTACTTTCCTTTCTGCGATTGTTCAAGTCTACGTGAAATATCTCCGACTCAAGATGAGCCAAGCTGCATCGAGCTGAAGGATCCAGATGATTTGTAGTTAGTTACTTAATTGTAATGTACTTACATATTGCTGGAAGATCAATAAAAGATGAACAAAAGACATTTGCCACTTTATCTAGTGATGCTCCTACTACATGGACTTAGTATAAACACTTACTATTCAATTATTATTGTAATAAGCTGCACTTTGATGATCAATAAAGTTACACAAACACGATGCAGCTCAATGCATATTTTTTCCTACTAACGCAGTAAAAGTTTTATTTCAGCAACGACGAAAGTGAACTTCTTATTTTTTCTTCCACTGCTCGAATTTGGAGAAGAGGACCTTTACGGGTGCGTCATGTCAAGATGATCAACAACAATTTTTTTAACGTGTTCAACCAAGATGCTCGTGTTTTTTTGAATAGTTTGGTTCATGCCAGAAATACCTGAACAGACCTCTGATTGGGAATGGCACAAGACGTCACGATCAAGAGTTCATCATGTCAAGATTCACCTGATTATTTTACATGTTCCTACTTTTTCGATGGGTTTCTCCAAGAAATGCGTGAGGTCAGGACCATTGAATTTACAGAGACAAGTGGTGCGTGCTGAAGGTAAGACAAGATATATGAAGTTTCAGTTATTTCAAAATTCACGATGTCATTTTAGTCAATTTTAGATCAGATGCAACGTCGAAGACAGTGCCAAAATACATTCGACAACCATATGGATGTGCAAGAAGTGACAGGAGAACGGAGGAATTGCCAAGTTTAAGCCAATTTGTGTAAGTATCATGAAAAGCCATACTCTAGGTTTTTGACAAGAATAGTTTCCCACCACACATCCCTAGCAATTTTTGAACATAAACTGCATAGCAGTAGACGACCACAGAAATCTAGAAAGACAATGAATTGATGTGCCACTCTGGGATGGCATCATGAGATTACAACTTGAAAACGTGAAAGGTTAATCAGTCCGTGATACCAGCTGACACGAACGAAGAATCCTGACCTTGTTTAAATTTCAATAACTGGTACTAATTTTCCTGTACGGTTTTGTTTATTTTATTCAGTCGTGATAGTCTCCAAAGAACTGGTGCAATATTCAGTGCAGTAATGGTCCATTGTTATTCAAGCCCAATGCTTTGATGTGCTTACTTCCTGGTAAGTCTTAGCTATTTCATACAATTCTGCTTACCAAATAGAGCTTTTGGAACCTTTGTTGGCATAATTAAGATTCAATTCTCGGTCGTGAGGATCTATCCTGACAAAAGATGATGGTTAATAGTAAATAGCTAAAGTAAATAACTGAAGGAAGTAGGGGATAAAGACGAAAAATGAAGATCATCTTAGAAGGAAGAATAAATGAAAAAGAGAAGTAGACAACCCAGAATGGAATGCGAAAGTGACATATGGGACACTTTTAACCGAAGCCTATGGATAAATTATCGTTAGGTTTTGAAGCAGCCAAATATAAAGCATCTATTAAATCTTCACCTGTAGGCTCCAATGATGTATTTTAGTTTTTAATTTTAATTTTCGTTAATTTAGTTATCGTTTACTGAACATTTTAAGCAGAAGTGAATTATCCAATTAGTTTTCTTTCTCCTTAATTGCCGCAGATCGATCCAATTTTCTCGAGCAGACTACCAGACTAGACTAGACCAAACCAGACCAGACCAGGTGTTTCGGACAGACCATTTGAAGAGACCGGCTTCGTCAGGCTTTCTTCCATAGACCACTCAGCCAGATCAGCTTCCTGTCACAGACCACCCAGCCAGGCTAGCTTCCTCTCACGAGCACCCAGCCTCAACAGGCCAGGACGCCATTGTCAGGTACGTATCACAGGTCACATCCATTCTTTGTGGGTTGGGTCATGGGAGGTTAATATACAAAGCTCTGGATGAACCTTGCAAAGCATACTTTTCACACACCTTCGGCTTGAAGTCCTTGGACTTCTTATTTCGGCTTTACTTAATCGTAGTTAGAGTAGCTAGTGGGGTTCCCTGGGCTGTTAAGCGCCTCCCCTATCCCTTTTTCATTTCTGGAATGCTTTGTAGGTATTCGGTCAGCGACAGGAGTTCGCCTTTTCAAAAACAATTTCGGCCTCGATTAGTTGTCTGTTCGTCTTTTCGTCGGTTTAATTTCGTCGTTTCGCCGTCGTCAATGTCATCGTCTTCAATCCAGTCTCCCGCTTAGTTGCGCCAAATTCGGCCAATTTCTCTATTACACTTCACTTGCTAGTCTATGCGGTGGGCAAGTAAAGCTTTCACTCGATAATATGTTTTATTCTAAATTTTATATTATCATTTTCAAAACTTACTAAACCGTTCTTTTGGTCTTTACAGAAATTGCCCCACAACCACATGGCGAAGAGTCTACTCAAAATTATGCTCGCCTCAGATATCAGTTTACAAGGTAAGGACCTTACGATATTATGCAGTTTAAAATAATCATTACAACCCTAGCCAGCACAGTAATTTATCTCGTCTAGGTTACTATTTGATTAAAGTTTTGTACTATTAATTGGGTATACTTTTAGCGACTTGACTAACAGTTAAGGTTAGTGGAGTCTCGGGTAGAGCCAAATAACACCTAATTTGTTGGAAAATTTCTTTGCCTGCTATTTCTTTACTAAACTAACGCACAGTGTCAAAAATTGATATACATGTATACAACTTCCTCTTTATCACACTTTGAGCAAACAGTGAACGGTGTGAGAGTGCAAAAATTGCACTTATAACAAACATTAAAATTGTGAAGAACTTTTTCCTGGTTATCAAAACTGCAATTATAAATACACAAATTTTAACATTTTCAATTAAATCATATTCTCGTGATCTTTCATTATGTTTTATTGACGCTTTTTTTATTGAAATTTTACCATTTACAGATTTCAGCAAACCAGACCAGAGAACTTCATTGTGGCAGAATATCAAACCTTCAACCCATGATTGGACAAGCCATTGGACCACATCGTATCATAAATCTACTGGAAACCAGTCCACCCTCGAAACTGGAGAGTGACCAACCGAGGATGAACCAAGTGATGACAGCACCGAACCATATAAGGTAGGGCCGATTGACATGGTACAACGTCTATGTATAGTAATGCTGCCGCGCGTGTCGAGCAAGTTTCATCAGAAACTTGCTTTGCGCGAGCGTGTTCAGCTTTATAAACGTTGAACCATAATCAATCAGCCCAAGTTAACGAAGGGACACCAGGTTAGTGAATTTTTATTACTTATATTATAAGCATAGATGCGGCTTCGACTTTCGGCTCAGATTTGGATTTCGTCTTAGCTTTTTGTTTCGATCTAGCTTGAGGTCATCTCAGGCTTGGCATCGACAATATTTCGATATCAAGCCGCCAATTATCACTGCGTAAGCTGGGGAACCCTGGGGTGTCCATTCGATGGGTCGGTTCCTTCCCATAATTTGCTTATTTGTTTAAACTTTGTAACTACTGAATGCAATTCAATAAAAGATACGAACGCTGTTGTGTTTTTGGTGTCCTTTTTTTCATTTTAGATAATCTTGTAGTCTAGCTGTGATTACATTTCTAAATAGTAGGAAGGGATATCTTAATTATCTTGTACTAAAATCACTAAAAATAAAAGAACTAAACACATTGTTGTCACTGTGGTTTCTTAAACTTATTTTAATATAATGAAACTAATGATACAACTTACTAATGCCGTTTTATTTCAGCAACGTCGAACATCCACGATTTTCATCCTTTTTTGCGTTATTTTCTCATCTTTTTTTGAAGAATATATGTTTTGGCGCGTCCTGTCAAGATCGTCTACGGCATCAACGTTTTTCTTACTTTCCTTTCTGCGATTGTTCAACTCTAAACCCAATATGTCCGACTCAAGATGAGCCAAGCTGCATCGAGCTGAAGGATTCAGATGATTTGTAGTTAGTTAATTGTAATCTAGTTACATTTTGCTGGAAGATCAATAAAAGTTGAACAAAACACAGTTGCCACTTTATCTAAATGGACTTCCTATAATGGACTTAGTATAAACACTTACTATTCAATTATTATTGTAATAAGCTGCACTTTGATGATCAATAAAGTTACACAAAAACGATGCAGCTCAATGTATTTTTTCCTACTAACGCAGTATAAAGCCTTAAAAATCTTATTTCAGCAACGTCGAACGCGAACTTCTACTTTTTTTTCCTCTACTGCTTGGATTCGGAGAAGAGCCGGACCACAAGGGCGCCTCATTTCAAGATGATCAATAGCAATTTTTTAATGTGTTCAACCAAGATGCTGGTGTTTTTTTGGTGGTTGCGTTCAGCCCAGAAATACCTGAACAGACCTCTGGTTTGGAATGATACAAGACGTCACGATCAAGAGTTCATCATGTCAAGATTCACCTGATTATTTTACATGTTCCTACTTTTTTGATGAGTTTCTCCAAGAAGTGCCAGAAAGTGAACACTGAATTGACAGAGACATAGTAGTGCGTGCTGAAGGTAAGACAAGATATGTGAAGTCTGAGTTATTTCAAAATTTATGTTGTCATTTTAGTCAATTTCAGATCAGATGCAACGTTGAAAACAGTGCCAAAATGCATTCGACAACCATATGCATGTGCAGGAAGTGACAGGAGAACGGAGGAACTACCAGGTTTAAGCCAAGTTGTGTAAGTATCATGAAAAGACATACTTTAGGTTTTTGACAAGAATAGTTTCCCACCACGCATCCCAAGCAATTTTTGAACATAAACTGCATAGCAGTAGACGACCGCAGAAATCTAGAAAGACAATGATTTGATGTGCCACTCTGGGATGGCATCATGAGATTATAGAACTTGAAAAAGTGAAGTGCTAATAATTCAGGGTTACCAGCTGACGCGAACAAAGAATCCTGATCTTGTTCTCATTTTAATAGCTGATACTAATTTTCCTGTAACGTTTTGTTTATTTTATTCAGTCGTGATACTCTACAATCAACTGGTGCGATATTCAGTGCAATGTTATTCAAGCCCAAGGCTTTGATGTGCTTACTTCCTGGTAAGTCTAAGCTATTTCATACAATTTCACCTACCAAAATAGAGCCTTTGGAACCTTTGTTCGCATCATGAAGATTCAATTCTCGGTCGTGAGGATCTATCCTGACAAAAAATGGTGGTTAACAGTAAATAGCTAAGTAAATAGAAAGTAAGGCATAGAGACGAAAAATGAAGATCATCTTAGAAGGAAGAATAAATGAAAAAAAGAAGTAGACAACCCAGAATGGAATGCGAAAAAAATTGACATATAGGACACTTTTAGCAAGCCTGTGGATAAATTATCGTCAGGTTTTGAAGCAGCCAAATATAAAGCATCTATTAAATCTTCACCTGTAGTCTCCAATAATGTATTTTAGTTTGTAATTTTAATTTTCTTTAATTTAGTTATGGTTTACTGAACATTTTAAGCAGAAGTGAATTATCCAATTATTTTTCTTTCTCCTTAATGGCCGCAGATCGATCCAATTTTCTCGAGCAGACCACCAGACCAGACTACCTCCTGGATCCAGATCACCAGACTTGGCCAGACCAGACCAGACCAGGTGTTTCGGACAGACCATTTGAAGAGACCGGCTTCGTCAGGCTTTCTTCCATAGACCACTCAGCCAGACCAGCTTCCTGTCACAGACCACCCAGCCACCAGCTTCCTCTCACGAGCACCCAGCCTCAACAGGCCAGGACGCCATTGTCAGGTACCTATCACAGGTCACACCCATTCTTTGTGGGTTGGGTCATGGGTGGTTAATATATAAAGCTCTGTATGAACCTTGCAAAGCATACTTTTCACACACCTTCGGCTCGAAGTCCTTGGACTTCTTATTTCGGCTTTACTTAATCGTAGTTAGAGTAGCTAGCGGGGTTCCCTGGGCTGTCAAGCGCCTCCCCTATCCCTTTTTCATTTGTGGAATGCTTTGTAGGTATTCGGTCAGCGACAGGAGTTCGGTTTTTCAAAAAAAATTTCGGCCTCGATTAGATGTCTGTTCGTCTCTTCGTTAGTTTAATTTCGTCGTTTCGCCGTCGTCAATGTCATCGTCTTCAATCCAGTCGGCCAATTTCTCTATTATACTTCACTTGTTAGTCTGTGCGGTGGGCAAGTAAAGCTTTCATTCGATAATATGTTTTAATTTTAAATGTTATATTATCATTTTGAAACTTTACTTACTAAAACCTTTTTTTGGTCTTTACAGAAATTGCCTCACAACCACATGGCGAAGAGTCTACTCAAAATTATGCACGCCTCAGCTATCAGTTTACAAGGTAAGGACCTTACGATATTATGCTGTTTAAAATAATCATTACAAGGTTAATCTTTGATTAAAGTTTTGTACTATTAATTGGGTATACTTTTAGCAACTCGACTAACAGTTAAGGAAAGTGGAGTCTCGGGTAGAGCCAAATAACACCTAATTTGTCGGAAAATTTCTTTGCCTGCTATTTCTTTACTAAAGAAATACACAGTGTCAAAAATTGACACACATGTATACAACTTCCTCTTTATCACACTTTGAGCAAACAGTGAACGGTGTGAGAGTGCAAAAATTGCACTTACAACAAACATTAAAATTGTGAAGAACTTTTTCCTGGTTATCAAAAGTGCAATTATAAATACACAAATTTTAACAATTTCAATTCAATCATATTCTCCAGATCTTTCATTGTGGTTTATTGACACTTTTTTATTAAAATTTTGCCTATTACAGTTTTCAGCAAACCAGAGCAGAGAACCTCATTGTGGCAGAATATCAAACTTTCAACCGATGATTGGACAAGCCATTGGACCACATCGTATCATAAAACTACTGGAAACCAGTCCACCCTCGAAACTGGAGAGTGACCGACCGAGTATGAACCAAGTGATGACAGCACCGAGCCATATAAGGTAGGGCCAATTGACATGGTACAACGTCTATGTATAGTAATGCTGCTGCGCGTGCCGAGCAAGTTTAATCAGAAACTTGCTTTGCACGAGCGTGTTCAGCTTTATAAACGTTGAACCATAATCTATCAGCCCAAGTTAACGAGGGGACACCAGGTTAGTGAATTTTTATTACTTACATTAAAAGAATAGATGTGGCTTCGACTTTCGGCTCAGATTTCAATTTCGTCTTAGCTTTTTGTTTCGATCTAGCTTGAGGTCATCTCAGGCTTGGTATCGACAATATTTCGATATCAAGCCGCCAATTATCACTGCGTAAGGTCTGGGGAACCCTGGGGTGTCCATTCGATGGGTCGGGGCCTTCCCATAATTTGCTTATTTGTTTAAACTTTGTAACTACTGAATGCAATTCAATAAAAGATACGAACGCTGTTGTGTTTTTGGTGTCCTTTTTTTCATTTTAGATAATCTTGTAGTCTAGCTGTGATTACATTTTTAAATGGTAGGAAGGGATATCTTAATTATCTTGTACTAAAATCGGTAAAAATAAAGGAACAAAACACTTTGTTGTCATTGTGGTTTTTTAAACTTATTTTAAGGTAATAAAACTAACGATACAACTTACTAATGCAGTTTATTTCAGCAACGTCGAACATCCACGATTTTCATCCTTTCTTTGGCGTTATTTTCTCATCTTTTTTGAACAATATATTTTTCGGTGCGTCCTGTCAAGATCGCCTGCGACATCAACTTGTTTCTTCATTTTTATCAAGATACTCTTTTTGGGGGCTACTTTCCTTTCTGCGATTGTTCAAGTCTACGCGCAACATGTCCGACTCGAGATGAGCCAAGCTTCACGGAGCTGAAGGATCCAGATGATTTGTAGTTAGTTAGCTAATTGTAATGTACTTACATATTGCTAGAAGATCAATAAAAGTTGAACAAAAAAACAGTTGCCACTTTATCTAGTTTGGCTCTTACTACATGCACTTAGTATAAACACTTACTATTCAATTATCATTGTAATAAGCTGCACTTTAATGATCAATAAAGTTACACAAACACGATGCAGCTCAATGTATTTTTTCCTTCTAACGCAGTATACAGCCTTAAAAAGTTTTATTTCAGCAACGTCGAACGCGAACTTCTATTTTTTTCTTCTACCACTTGGATTCGGCCGGAGAAGAGGACCCTAGGGGTGAGTCATGTTCAACCAAGATGCTGGTGTTTTTTTTGCTAGTTGGGTTCATGCCAGAAATACCTGAACAGACCTCTGATTGGGAATGGCACAAGACGTCACGATCAAGAGTTCATCATGTCAAGATTCACCTGATTATTTTACATGTTCCTACTTTTTCGATGGGTTTCTCCAAGAAATGCGTGAGGTCAGGACCATTGAATTTACAGAGACAAGTGGTGCGTGCTGAAGGTAAGACAAGATATATGAAGTTTGAGTTATTTCAAAATTCACGATGTCATTTTAGTCAATTTTAGATCAGATGCAACGTCGAAGACAGTGCCAAAATACATTCGACAACCATATGGATGTGCAAGAAGTGACAGGAGAACAGAGGAATTACCAAGTTTAAGCCAATTTGTGTAAGTATCATGAAAAGAAATACTCTAGGTTTTTGACAAGAATAGTTTCCCACCACACTTCCCTAGCAATTTTTGAACATAAACTGCATAGCAGTAGACGACCACAGAAATCTAGAAAGACAATGAATTGATGTGCCACTGTGGGATGGCATCATGAGATTACAACTTGAAAACGTGAAATGCTAATCATTCAGTGTTACCAGCCGACACGAACGAAGAATCCTGATCTTGTTTTCATTTCAATAACTGATACTAATTTTCCTGTAACGGTTTGTTTATTTTATTCAGTCGTGATACTCTACAATCAACTGGTGCGATATTCAGTGCAGTGATCGTCTAACGTTCTTTAAGCCCAAGGCTTTAATCTGCTTAGTTCCTGGTAAGTCCGAGCTATTTCATACAATTCCACCTACCAAATAGAGCCTTTGGAACCTTTGTTCGCATCATTAGGATTCAATTCTCGGTCGTGGAGATATAACCTGCAAAAGATGATGGTTAATAGTAAATAGCTAAGTAAATAATTGAAGGAAGTAGGGGATAAAGACGAAAAATGAAGATCATCTTAGAAGGAACAATGAATGAAAAAGGAAAGTAGAGAACCCAGAATGGAATGCGAAGGTAACATACGGGACACTTTTAACCGAAGCCTATGGATAAATTATCGTTAGGTTTTGAAGCAGCCAAATATAAAGTATCTATTAAATCGTCACCTGTATTCTCCAATAATGTATCTTAGCTTGTAATTTTCGTTAATTTCGTTATGGTTTACTAAACATTTTAAGCAGAAGTAAATTAGGCAATTATTTTTCTTTCTACTTGTCACAGATCGATCCAATTTTCTCGAGCAGACCACTAGACCAGACTACCTTCTGGATCCAGATCACCAGGCTTGGCCAGACCAGACAAGACCAGACCATATTTTTCGGACAGACCATAGGAAGAGACAGGCTTTGCCAGACCAGATCAGCTCAGCTCAGCTTTCTTCCACAGACCACCCAGCCAGGCCAGCATAGTTTATCAGTGAGCTTGACATTACTACAGTACACCCAGCGTGCACCGTCAGGATGCCATAATCAGCTTCTTATAACAGGTCAGATCCTTTCTTTGTGTGTTGGGTCATGGGAGGTTAATATATAAAGCTCTGGATGAACCTTACCAAACATACTTTCCACACACCTTTGGGTTAAAGTCCCTGGAGTTCCTATTTCTGCTTTACTTAATCGTAGTTAGAGTAGCTAGCGGGGCTCCCTGGGCTGGTAAGGGCCTCCCTTATCCCTTTACAATAATTGGGTTGCTTTGTAAGTATTCGGTCAGCGACAGGAATTTGGCGTTTTAAAAACAATTTCGGCCTCGATTAGGTGTGTGTTCGTCTTCTCGTCGGTTTAATTTCCTCGTTTCGCCGTCGTCGTTGTCATAGTCTTCAATGCAGTCTCCCGCTTAGTTGCGCCAAATTCGGTCAATTTCTCTATCACTCTTCACGTTTTAGTCTATGTGCTGGGTAAGTGAAGCTTTCACTCGATAATATGTTTTAATTCTAAATTTTATATTATTCTTTTGAAAACTTTACTTACTAAAACCTGTTTTTGGTCTTTATAGAAATTGCCTCACGACTGCATGGCGAAGAGTCTACTCAAAATTATGCACGCCTCAGCTATCAGTTTACAAGGTAAGGACTTGACGATATTATGCTGTTTAAAATAATTATCACAATCTTAGCCAGCACAGTAATTTATCTCGTTTAGGTTACTACTTCATTAAAGTTTTGTACTATTAATTGGGTATACTCAGTTTCAGCGACTTGACTAACAGCTGAGGCGAGTGGACTCTCAGAAAGAGCCAAATAACACATAATTTGTCGGAAAATTTGCTTGTGTTCTATTTCTTTAGTAAACTACTTCACAGTGTCAAAAATTGATATATACAAGTTGTTCTCAATCACACTTTAAGCAAACTTTGAACGGTGTGAGAGTGCCAATAATTGTATGCAGGATAAATCTTTTGTTAAGAACCTTTTCCTGGTTATCAAAACTGCAATTATTAATACACAAATTTTAACATGTTCAATTAAATAATATTCTCGTTATCTTTCATTATGTTTTCTTGACGCTTTTTTTGATTAAAATATTACCTTTTACAGATTTCAGCAAACCAGACCAGAGAACCTCATTGTGGCAGAATATCAGACTTTCAACCTGTGATTGGACAAGCCAATGGACCACATCGTATCATAAAGCTGCTGGAAACCAGTCCACCTTTGAAACTGGAGAGTGACCGACCAAGGATGTACCAAGTGATGACAGCACTGAGCCATATAAGGTAGGGCCGATCGACATGGTACAACGTCTATGTATAGTAATGCTGCCGTACGTGCCGAGCAAGTTTTATCAGAAACTTGCTTTGCGCCAGCGTGTTCAGCTTTATAAACGTTGAACCATAATCTATCAGCCCAAGTAAACGAAGGGACACCAGGTTAGTGAATTTTTATTCTTTATATTATAAGCATAGATGCGGCTTCGACTTTCGGCTCAGATTTGGATTTCGTCTTAGCTTTTTGTTTCGATCTAGCTTGAGGTCATCTCAGGCTTGATATCGACAATATTTCGATATCAAGCCGCCAATTATCACTGCGTAAGGTCTGGGGAACCCTGGGGTGTCCATTCGATGGGTCGGGGGCTTCCCATAATTTACTTATTTGTTTAAACTTTGTAACTAATGAATGCAATTCAATAAAAGATACGAACGCTGTTGTGTTTTTGGTGTCCTTTTTTTAATTTTAGATAATCTTGTAGTCTAGCTGTGATTACATTTCTAAATAGTAGGAAGGGATATCTTAATTATCTTGTACTAAAATCACTAAAAATAAAAGAACTAAACACATTGTTGTCACCGTGGTTTCTTAAACTTATTTTAATATAATAAAACTAACGATACTACTTACTAATGCCGTTTTATTTCAGCAACGTCGAACATCCACGATTTTCATCCTTTTTTGCGTTATTTTCTCATCTTTTTTTGAAGAATGTATTTTTTGGCGCGTCCTGTCAAGATCGTCTACGGCATCAACTTTTTTCTTCGTTGTTATCAAGATACTCTTTTAGGGGGCTACTTTCCTTCCTGCGATTGTTCAAGTCTACGTGAAATATGTCCGACTCAAGATGAGCCAAGCTGCATCGAGCTGAAGGATCCAGATGATTTGTAGTTAGTTAATTGTAATGTACTTACATTTTGCTGGAAGATCAATAAAAGTTGAACAAAACACAGTTGTCCCAGAAGTAAGGTTCCTACTTCATGGACTTAGTATAAACCAGGAGTATAAACACTTGCTTTTCAATTATCATTGTAATAAGCTGCACTGTGATGATCAATAAAGTTACGCAAACACAACGCAGCTCAATGTATATTTTTTCCTACTAACGCAGTATACAACCCTTAAAAGTTTTATTTCAGCAACGTCAAACGCGAACTTGTATTTTTTTCTTCTAATGCTTGGATTCAGAGAAGAGGACCGTTAGGGCGCGTCATGTCAAGATGATCAACAACAATTTTTTTAACGTCTTCAACCAAGATGCTGGTGTATTTTTTGGTAGTTGCGTTCATCCCAGAAATACCTGAACAGATCCTGATTTAGAACGACACAAGATCGTCACGTCATCACGTCAAGATTCACCTGATTGTTTTACATGATCCTACTTTTTTGATGAGTTTCTCCAAGAAATGCCAGAAGTGAACACTGAATTGACAGAGACAAGGGGTGCATGCTGTAGGTAAGACAAGTTGTATGAAGTTTGAGTTATTTCAAAATTTATGTTGTCATTTTAGTCAATTTTAGATCAGATGCCAGATCGAGGGCAGTGCCAAAATGCATTCGTCAACCATAACCATGCACAGGAAGTGGCAGGAGAACGGAGAATTTGCCAAGTGTAAGCCAATTTGTGTACGTATCATGTAAAGACATACTTTAGGCTTTTGACAAGAATAGTTTCACACGATACATCCCAAGCAATTTTTGAACATCAACTGCATAGCAGTAGACGATCACAGAAATCCAGAAAGACAATGATTTGATGTGCCACTCTGGGATGGCCTTGTGAGATTACAAACTTGAAATGCGAAACATTCAGTATTACTATACACGAAAGAAGAATCCTGATATTGTTGTCATTTTAACTGATACTAATTTTCCTGTAACCTTTTGTTTATTTTATTCAGTCCTGATACTCTACAAAGAACTGGTGCGATATTCAGTGCAGTGATCGTCCAACAAGCCCAAGGTTTCGAGCTGCTAAGTTCCTGGTAAGTTTGAGCTATTTCATACAATTCTGCCTACCAAATAGAGCCCTTGGAACGTTCGTTGGCATAATTAATTAGATTCAATTCTTGGTAGTGGAGATCTTAACTGACAAAAGATGATGGTTAATAGTAAATAGCTAAGTAAATAATTAAAGGAAGTAGGGAAAAAAGACGAAAAATGAAGATCATCTTACACGGAAGAATAAATGCAAAAGAGAAGTAGACAACCCAGAATGGAATGCGAAAAAAGTTGACATATGGGACACTTTTAACCGAGGCCTATGGATAAATTATCTATTTATTTATTTATTTATTTATAGATTCGTACAATGTACAGGGGAGAGAACAATAGGACACGTAGTCCCCTACTTGGTTCACCCTCCTACTCCAACCCCATAAAATGTAGAAAAACCAACCCCTTACCCCAAAAAACTAGAATTAAATATTAATAATATACTATAGACATCAACCTAAGAAGTAGAAAGAAAACATGGAAAAGGTAATAAATCGTGGACTACAATTATCGATAGGTTTCGAAGAACCCAAATATATAAAGCATCTATTAAATCTTCACCTGTAATCTCCAATAATGTATTATAGCTTATAATTTTAATTTTCGTTAATTTCGCTATGGTTTACTGAACATTTTAAGCAGAAGTGAATTAGCCAATTATTTTCCTTTCTCCTTGCCGCAGATCGATCCAATTTTCTCGAGCAGACCACCAGACCAGACTACCTCCTGGATCCAGATCACCAGACTTGACAAGACCAGACCATACTATGTGTTTCGGACAGACCATTAGAAGAGACCCGCAGCCAGCCAGCCAGGCCAGCTTCCTCTCACAAACACCCAGGCTCAACAGGCCAGGACGCCATTGTGAGCTACGTATCACAGGTCAGAACCATTCTTTGTGGGTTGGGTCATGGTAGTTTAATACATTTTCCACACACCTTTGGCTTGAAGTCCCTGGACTTCTTATTACTGCTTTACTTAATCGTAGGTAGAGAAGCTAGCGGGGTTCCCTGGGCTGGTAAGGGCCTCCCCTACCCCTTTTCCATAGTTACGTTGCTTTGCAGGCGTTCGGTCAGCGACAGGAGTTCGGCTTTTCAAAAACAATTTCGACCTCGATTAGGTGTCTGTTTGTCTTTTCGTCGGACATATTTCGTCGTTTCATCGTCATCGTCATCGTCTTAGATGCGCTCTTCCGCTTAGTTGCGCCAAATCAACAGCCAATTTCTCTACCATACTTCACTTGTTAGTCTATGTGCTGGGCAAGTTAAGTTTTCACTCGATAATATGTTTTAATTTTAAATTTTATATTATCATTTTCAAAACTTTACTTACTAAAACCATTTTTTGGTCTTTACAGAAATTGCCTCACAACCACGTGGCGAAGAGTCTACTCAAAATTATGCTCGCCTCAGGTATCAGTTTACAAGGTAAAGGACTTAACGATATTTTGCTGTTTAAAATATTTATTACAACCCTAGCCAGCACAGTAATTTATCTCGTTTAGGTTACTATTTGATTAAAGTTTTGTACTATTAATTGGGTATACTTTTAGCGACTTGACTAACAGTTAAGGCAAGTGGACTCTCGGGAAGAGCCAAATAACACCTAATTTGTCGGAAAATTTTCTTGTTTGCTATTTCTTTACAAAACTAATGCACAGTGTCAAAAATTGATATACATGTGTACAACTTGCTCTTTATCGCACTTTCATCAAACAGCGAACGCTGTGAGAGTGCAAAAATTGTACGTATAACAAACATTAAAATTGTGAGGAACTTTTTCCTGGTTAACAAAACTGCGATTATAAATACACAAATTTTAACAATTTCAATTAAATCATATTCTAGTGAACTTTTATTATGGTTTATTGACGCTTTTTTTAACTGAAATTTTACCTTTTACAGATTTCGGCAAATCAGACCAGAGAACCTCATTGTGGCAGAATATCGAACATTCAACCCATGATTGGACAAGCCATTGGATCACATCATATCATAAAGCTACTGGAAACCAGTCGGTCGGTCACTCTCCAGTTTCGAGGGTGGAGGATGTACCAAGTGATGACAGCACCGAACCTTTTAAGGTAGGGCCGATTGACATGGTACAACGTCTATGTATAGTAATGCTGCCGCGCGTGTCGAGCAAGTTTTATCAGAAACTTGCTTTGCACGAGCGTGTTCAGCTTTGTAAACGTTGAACCATAATCTATCAGCCCAAGTTAACGAAGGGACACCAGGTTAGTGAATTTTTATTACTTATATTATAAGCATAGATGCGAGGTTCGACTTTCGGCTCAGATTTCAATTTCGTCTTAGCTTTTTGTTTCCATCTAGCTAGAGGTTATCTCAGGCTTGGTATCGACAATGTTTCGATAGCAAGCCGCCAATTATCACTGCGTAAGGTCTGGGGAACCCTGGGGTGTCCATTCAATGGGTCGGGGCCTTCCCTAATTTACTTATTTGTTTAAACTTTGTAACTAATGAATGCAATTCAATAAAAGATACGAACGCTGTTGTGTTTTTGGTGTCCTTTTTTTAATTTTAGATAATCTTGTAGTCTAGCTGTGATTACATTTCTATATAGTAGGGAGGGATATCTTAATTATCTTGTACTAAAATCACTAAAAATAAAAGAACAAAACACATTGTTTTCACTGTGGTTTCTTAAACTTATTTTAATATAATAAAACTAACGATACAACTTACTAATGCAGTTTTATTTCAGCAACGTCGAACATGCAAGATTTTCATCCTTTTTTGCGTTATTTTTCCTTCTTTTTTCGAAGAATTTTTTTTTTGGCGCGTCCTGTTAAGATGGCCTACGAAATAAACTTTTTTCTTCATATTTATCAAGATACTCTTTTTGGGGGCTACTTTCCTTTCTGCGATTGTCCAACTCTAAGCCCAATATGTCCGACTCAAGATGAGCCAAGCTGCATCGAGCTGAAGGATCCAGATGATTTGTAGTTAGTTAATTGTAATGTACTTACATATTGCTTGAAGATCAATAAAAGTTGAACAAAAAACAGTTGTCACTTTATCTAATGAGGCTCCTACTACCTGGACTTAGTATAAACATTCACTATTCAATTATTATTGTAATAAGCTGCACTTTGATGATCAATAAAGTTACACAAACACGATGCAGCTCAAAGTATTTTTTTCCTACTAACGCAGTATACAGCCTTAAAAGTTTTATTTCAGCAACGTCGAACGCAAACTTCTATTTTTTTTTTCACTGCTTGGATTCAGAGAAGAGGACCTTTAGGGCGCGTCATGTCAAGATGATCAACAACAATTTTTTTAACGTGTTCAACCAAGATGCGGGTGTATTTTGTGGTAGTTGCGTTCATCCCAGTAATACCTGAACAGACCTCTGGTTTGGAATAACACAAGACGTCACGATCAAGAATTTATCATGCCAAGATTCACCTGATTATTTTACATTATCCTACTTTTTTAACGAGTTTCTCTAAGAAATGCCCAAGGTGAACACTGAATATACAGAGACAAGGGATGCCTGCTGAAGGTAAGACAAGTTGTATGAAGTTTGAGTTATTTCAAAATTAATTTTGTCATCCAGTTTTAGTCAATTTTAGATCAGTTGCCAGATCGAATTTACAGAGACAAGTGGTGCGTGCTGAAGGTAAGACAAGATATATGAAGTTTGAGTTATTTCAAAATTCACGATGTTATTTTAGTCAATTTTAGATCAGATGCAACGTCGAAGACAGTGCCAAAATGCATTCGACAACCATATGCACGTGCAAGAAGTGACAGGGGAACGGAGGAAATACCAAGTATAAGACAATTTGTGTAAGTACCATGAAAAGACATACTCTAGATTTTTGACAAGAATAGTTTCACACCATAAACTGCATAGTATCAGTTATTAAAATGACATTATGATCAGGATTCGTCGTTCGTGTCAGCTGGTAACACTGAATGATTAGTGATGTGAAGTATATATGAAATAGTTCATTTTTGAATGATTAGTATTTCACGTTTTCAAGTTGTAATCTCATGATGCCATCCCGGGAGTGGCCCATCAAATCATTGTCTTTCTGGATTTTCCGTGATCGTCTACTGCTATGCAGTTTATGTTCAAAAATTGCTTGAGATGTGAAACTATTCCTGTTTATTTTATTCTGGAGAGTGACCGACCAAGGATGTAACAAGTGATGACAGTACCGAGCCATATAAGATAGGGCCGATTGAAATGGTACAACCTCTATGTATAGTAATGCTGCCGCGCGTGCCGAGCAAGTATTTTGGCGGTGTCTTCGATCTTGTATCTGATCTAAAACTGTTATTATTCTAGTTTCTAGATCATCTTTAGGATCGATGGCAGTGCCTGAACCAGTATGTGTCAAGAAGAGATCTTCGCAAATGCCACGCCTAGTGACTGTAAGTATAAAAAGAGAGTTTCTTCGCAGTTAACAATAATTTCACATGATACGCCTTAACAAGCAATATAAACAAACTCCACAGCCGTAGACAACGTTCTGAATTAAGAATGATTTTAAGCCCAACTCTGGGCCAGATTGCATTTGGAGATAGGAACATGAAGACCGATACATACTAGTCATAATTACCAGACACGAAAGGAGAATTCTTGCCGTCTATAAGCTGATACTAATTTTCCTGCAAGGCTTTGTTTATTTTAAACAGGTGAAATACTCTACAGGGACTAGTGCGATGTGCAATGGAGCCGTTCTTCCCAACGTATTTCAAGCTTAGGTTTCTTGGTAAGTCTACTTAAAAGAAGCTTGTCATGCAATTTAGGCAAAAAGACCGTTTACAGTTGTTGAGTTAGTACCTTAACGCTCGAGAGAATGTGAGGCTAAGGTTGCCCTTGTTTTGGTAAAACCCTGCTCTGTTTTCTTATGGAAATTCCGCTGGAAATACCAGTTAGCGTAAACACAACGTGGTGATTTATATTATAAAGTAGGAAGGGGTGCATCAAAATAAGGTCAACTCCAGCTGCATTTAACTGTAAAATGGGCTATTCAGGGATCAGAGTCACGACTGGGGCCCATTTCTTCAAAGTCCTGTCAACTTTTAAGGCCCGAAGGTTGGAAAAGAAAATCAAAATCAAAAACTAAAGAATAAAGGCGTTTGAACTAGCTAACAAATCAGTCCATTGAATTCAAAACCAGGCTTCTATTAAAAAAAGGAAAAATGAAGGTTGTGTGTTTGTAGATTACTTCAGAAAAGTGCTGCATGCGGAAGCTATGGCTAAGCTCTAGTAGGATCATAATTAAGAGGTAAAGAAGGCTTATATGTCACAGACATTTTTAAACTATTTTTCTTCTTTAACAGGTATCAGGAAACTACAGGATCAGAGTGCAATTCTGACTGCGCCGACACTCGAGCTGCTGGATCAGAGTAGTGCAATGGACATTAATTACAACATCAATCTTGAACGCTGAACTTTTTGTGACCTGTTTTAGAAAAAAAAATAATTAAATGTATGTTAGCGGGTTAAATTTTAAAGAAATATATTTGAGTTTCACGAAATTGAAAAAAAATTAAGGGTGGTTATGAAGATCTCCTTTCTGATTAACTGCGTAGAATTTGTTTGGCGTGCCGGATCTAGGTAGATCTGTCAGTAGTAATTAAGAAGTCAAATGTACCTGAGAATGCATTAGAATAGATATAGATTTCTGATTTTATGTAGCAGGAATCTACGACTTAGTAAAACGTAAAAGCAAGAGCAAGAAAATAAGAACAGAAAATCTTCTGTGCTTAGTTTAATGTGAGTTGTACAGAGTTCACCCGAAATCATGTTCTAGGCCGCTTTCTTAGTTTTACCTGCTAATTGGAACCATTTGCTTGGAGCTTCTGATTCAACCTAATCGCTTAATTGCACACGCTGATCTATATAACCTAACGCTTAACATAACCAGCTGTAACATCTAATAATTATTTTCAGAAGTTCCAGGTAACATAAAAAAAAAATCTTTTTTTGGTTTGTTTATGGACGTGTTAAACATGCCTTTGCGGTTTCGTAGGCAAAGCTAAAAGTAAGAAACGAGAAATCGGAAATGGGAGGGGCGTATCGAATCCTCTCCAATCCTAAAAGTCCTGAATTTATCTAATAGGAACTCTCACGGCTTTCAAACCTTTATGAAAACAGTGTTTTTTTGTAGAAAACTTATCAGTTACTCAGTCAACCTTAGGAAAAATATTTAATCGAACTTTTGTTGCCGGTACGTAGTTGGTAGGTGTACTTAAGCTTTCTGGCCAAACAGACTGCTATCAACGAGGAGATGAAACTTGTTATTTAGATAACGCTCTTTTGATCTCCTCTACTTTTCTTTAAAGGCAGTTTATTTTATTGTTTTCTGTGGAATACCAACGAATAGAGAGGGACATTTCAAAGCTGACGTTAACATTTGTCTCCGTTTGGTCTCGTGTAAATATTTCCTTTTTCCTTTTGCGTAGCTGTTAGACATGTATATATATGTAATAAAAAATATGTATATATGAAAAATATAAATGTATAATAAAAATCCGCTCGATTGAAACACTCGTAAAGAAAATTACATGTACAACTATAGCTTTGTTATAACCTAACTGTAATTATGAAAAAAGTTTAGGTCATCTTCTGATCTGCATGTTGCGTGTTACTGTAACATTAGAATAAGAATTGCTCGGTCATTTACTAGTTGTTTCCTGGTTTTTCAATAAATTTTTTCATTGATTGCTCATTGATTGTCTCAGTAACTGAAGAGTGAGGGCACCCTTATTAAGTGATCCGTATTTCAGAAGTAACAACATCTTTTATCAGGGGCACCCAACGTCAATTTTTGGAAAATATCCGTTTGGACGACGATTTGAGATCTAGAATTTTCGAAACATTCGTTGTAAAATTTCTTGCTTGCCTGCCTCTCCTAGAATTTCGAACATCTAAAAAATGTTGTAATTGCCCATTTTTAACGGATTTTTACCCTGAAAAGGTAACCTGGAATTTGCGGGAGCCCTTTTCTGGCTGAAACTTTTGAAAAGGTACGTTTTGATCCCTATAATTTTCACATCACTAGAATTTCAGCTAGGAAAACCGAATCCATGAAAAATTTTTAGGGGATAAAAATATGCCTATATCTACTGTTTAAATACTAAATTACGTTCAACGATGCTACGTTTAACTGGTTTTGAAGTATATTTTCGTTGGTGCCCCTGTTTCATTCTGGCCATTTTAAGGGTTGTTCGCTAGGGAACCTGGCCTTTGAGTGGAACCGATGTTAGCGGCCGTGGTGGTTGGTCGTCTATGTTGTAGTTAACTGTTATCTCAGGTAATTTTTGTTTTTCCTTTGTTTTTGGACAGGTAATGTATGCTAATGACCTTGAAACAAAAGAAAAATAAAAATTACCTGAGATAAAAATTAACTAAAACATCTACATCATTCGCAGGTAAAATCGTCCTTACTTTTTTAACGTATGTACACGATCAAAACGTCTGCAACCCCGACGTTGTCTGTGGGAATAGAAAGAACACGACATATAATTAAGACGTCAGCTGCGAGTTTCAACGACATGTTTCCTTTCTTCTCTGACGAGTTACCCTTTGAAATACTCGATCGTTTGTACATCTAAACACGGAATATATAAAAAGAAAATTATTTTTGAATCTAATGGAACTTAAGGTGTCGCATCTAGTGAGTAATGCATTACTATAAGGTGTCCAGATCTTAAGAGAAAGTAGAAATATAGGAAGAAATATACGCTATTGACCAAACGAGAGGTTATGTACCCGCTATGTATGAGATCCCATTAACTTGAGAAAAATAATTCTGCTTGTGTCTTGGAAGTTAGAAAAACTGATCTTTCTATCGTCTATGCTTGTTAATTCGTTAATAGGTTTTCCGTAATTTTAAGTCACTCTAGCTAATTTGCCCAAGTGAGAGATTTCAGGGTTTGGATGATCACTCACCATAGTCACCCCATTTTACAATATTATGGAGTTTGCTGTAGACGATGCTCATGGGGTTCGGGCGGCTTTCCCAATTACATGCCTGGAAAGTAAGCGCTAGCCATCCAGTGTCATTATTGCAAGAGATATGAGGGCCTGCGATGTAAAATGACCTCTTTGAATCTCCTCGGAGTGAGAAAAATGTCGGAGGATTGCTGGTCAAGTCTTCCCATGGAGAAAAAGTTACTCGATCTGCCGAAAACCAGTTTTCCTTGTCACTGTTTGTAGCATTGAACACAATGGAAAGAACTTCGTTGCCGTTTTTGTACAAGGCCACGCGCGCCTGTAAAAAAGGACATGTCAAATATCTTAATGAAATATTAAAAGGATGGGAAATGGGCATATCATAGGCTCTTATCCCCGGTTACCGGCAAACAGGCTCGTCTCAAAGTCAGTCAACGAAGACTAGTAGGCTAGTTTTTACAAATGATTTGCAATATAGTGTTAAACTTCCTAACTTAGTTTCTATTTTACCTTGTTTTTATTAACGACTTAACTTCATTTGTAAAAGAGAACACGCATTTTATCTTCTGATGCAAGATGAAGCTGATAATCGTGATTTATATAAACATCACTTCCTCTAAGGTTATCCTAGCCTCCCACGCTGGCGTTTTTAGGGGAGGATGAAAAACGAGCTCCCCTAAAAACGCCTGCGTGGCAGGCTAAGGTTATCCACGACAATCTTGAATTCTAAATTCTTCGCTGTGGATTTTGGATTCAAGGTACTAGACTCCTCATTTTTTGTCAGTGGCATTTGTATTTCGGGTACCGATATTTAGTGGGGTTCCGCAGCTTCCTTAAATTACGGATTCTACAAACAAAAATATCCCGGTTTTCGGATTCCACTCGAAGATTACCTCACATGGGACAAATAAAAAATATTGCAAAGGTTATGTGTTTTAATGCGGTGAGTTTACGCAACAGGACGGCTGAAAGAGGGGGGAGGCAAAATGCTTGTGTGTGACAAACGTGACAGGGCTATTACTTGCACGTTTTGACGTAATCTTCACTAAATATCAATGTTTTTTAGTCTTTTACGAAAAGATCTGTTTAAAGGAAGGTGACGTTTGAGGCCAATTTTTTTTCAAACTAAATCATTGTCACGCTTGTCGCACAAGGTTTGCCGCCTTCTTTGCTCTTCTGTCCTGTTGCGTAAGTTCACTATTAGCATGAAGGAACCGCAAACGAATATGCCGCAGAACGTAGGATCCAAAGCAGACCTGATCAGCAAAAATATACCAAGTAACACACTGAAATCTGCAAGGCTGAATTAACTTTGCGAGACATAAACAACACCGGTAGAAACCAAAACAGAGCGAAACAGCGTCAGTGGACGACTTAGTACAACACCGCTCCAGTTTGGTTCTATCAGTGTCGTGTTTATGTCGTGCAAAGTTAATTTTCATGTTGTACGATCAGCCTTGGAGATTTCAATGTGTCTTACCTCCTTTGGTTTAGTGGTTTGCCAACTGGACACCAGACGGTTCTTGTATGGTATTGGGAAAGAACGGCTGATGCCCAAAACGTTTGTTACATCTTCGTTCAAAGAATCAGCTGATGTCCAGAGCTCATAAATGTAACCTGCAGGACCTGGTTGGCCACCAACAACCTTGAACACCATAGTCCAACCTTCATGGAAAAAAATGTTCTTCATGTGTTATATAACATAACATATGTGTTATATAACAGATCAGATCATGTGATATATAACAGAACATATCATGTGTTATATAACATAATATATCATGTGCATATAACAGATCAGATCATGTGTTACATAACAGATCAGATCATGTGTTATATAACAGATCAGATCGTGTGTTATATAACAGATCAGATAGTGAGTTATATAACAGATCAGATAATGAGTTATATAACAGATCAGATCATGTGTTATATACCAGATCAGATCATGCGTTATATAACAGATCAGATCGTGTGTCATATAAAAGATCAGATCATGTGTTATATAACACATCAGATCATGTGTTATATAAAAAATCAGATCATGTGTTATACAACATAACATATCATGTGTTATATAACATAACATATCAGGTGTTATATAACATAACATATCATGTGTTGTATAACAGATCAGATCAGGTGTTATATAACAGACCAGATCATGCGTTATATAACAGATCAGATCAGATCAAGTGTTATATAACATAACATATCATGTGTTATATAACAGATCAGATCATGTGCTATATAACAGATCAGATCATGTGTTATATAACAGATCAGATCGTGTGCTATATAACAGATCAGGTCATGTGTTATATATACAGATCAGATCATGTGTTATATAACATAACATATCATGTGTTATATAACAGATCAGGTGTTATATAACAGATCAGATCATGCGGTATATAACAGATCAGATCGTGTGTTATATAACAGATCAGAACATGTGTTATATAACATAATATATCATGCGTTATATAACAGATAAGATCATGTGTTATATAACAGATAAGATCATGTGTTATATAACAGATCAGATCATGTGTTGTATAACAGATCAGATCGTGTGTTGTATAACAGATCAGATCGTGTGTTATATTACAGATCATATCGTGTGTTACAGATCATATCATGTGTTATATAACATAACATATCATGTGTTATATAACATAACATATCATGTGTTATATATCAGATCATGTGTTATATAACAGATCAGATCATGTGTTATATAACAGATCATATCATGTGTTATATAACAGATCAGATCATGTGTTATATAACATAACATATCATGTGTTATATAACAGATCAGATCATGTGTTATATAACATAACATATCATGTGTTATATAACAGATCAGATCATGTGTTATATAACAGATCAGATCATGTGTTATATAACAGATCATATCATGTGTTATATAACAGATCATATCGTGTGTTATATAACAGATCATATCAGATGATGTGTTATATAACAGATCATATCATGTGTTATATAACAGATCAGATCATATGTTATATAACAGATCAGATCGAGTGTCATATAACAGATCAGATCATGTGTCATATAACATAACATATTTAAGCAATAGACCACATCGTGTGTTTTCTCATGTGTTATATAACAGATCAGACGGGTTTAACATAACCGATCCGATCATGTGTCATATAACCCACGCGGGATGTTGGGAGAACACGAGAAAAGCTTGTAAATCACAAGCCGAAGGCGAGTGATTTACAAGCTTTTCGAGTGTTCTCCCAACATCCCAAGTGGGTTATCACGCCGGTAAACCCATAGAAAGTGTGGTCTATTGCTTTTATAAAATAACTTTTAGTAGAATGGAGTCTTTTAGGTAAAAAATA